>BQNB010024547.1:15435-58828 GCA_026074375.1 Tanacetum coccineum | reverse complement strand
CCCGCACACCCTTTTCTTTGTTTTTGACCCATTTTAAAAACTAACTTTGCACCCAAGCACCTCAATGATCCTCCTACTTCATCAACAAGAAGCACACAAGAACCTTAATTCATTACTTGGTCACAAAATGAGCTACATCACCTCCCTTGTGGCTCATTTTTAGCCGTGAACACAAACACCACCCCAAGACCTCCCACCTTGCAATCCTAGCCTTCTAGCTTGTAAAACTCATCTCCTAGCTGATCTTTGTCACCTCCTAGACCTCCCTAATCAGCCCCTCCAGGAATGAGACACCTTTCACTCCCAAACTTGCACACCAAGGGTTGTTCGACTATAAAAAGGGGACGCACCCCATTCTTTTAAAATCACACCTTCATTTCTTCTTTCTATCTATCAATGGCTTCCAATTTCTGATCACGAAGTGTTATAAGAGTCCTAAGAGCAGAAGTGAAGAAAAGAATCCAAGCCTTGAAGCCCCGAAGCTCTAATTCTAGGCGTACGAGTAGAATTCGACCCATTTTTGAATCTTCAAGATCAAACCCAGGTTCTTTAAGCTCATAATCTATTCTATAACTCTTATAATGTTCATATGATCCTAAATATACTCTTGTTACAAGCTTTTAACTTAAAAATCATTCGTTCTTCACTTTTGATCCAAAACGAACCCACGAAACCCTAATTTCGTGTTTTTCTTAAATCTATAAGCTAAAATGGTAAACTGAAGTTATAAGCTATTCTAATAAGCTTAACTAATGATATTATAATCACTTTATTAAGTCTTGATAAGATTTGAATTAAAAACCTACGCGTTTTCATTATTAAACCCTAAAACGACCCGTTTTGATTTCTAGCTTAACAAATCGTTATTTTAAACTTTCGTTATGTTAGACCTTCATATTTTAGCTTATATTAATAAGCTATAACCTGCAAATTACCTTTCATATTGAAAAATATCATTATTATGGATTTTGGACTAAAAACGATACATTTTTCATGCATAGGGGTATATACTGTAACTTTTGAAAACTTATAAGTACAAGGACTATTTTTGCCATATTTCTAAAGTTATAACTATAGGGGTCTATTATGTCACTTTCCAAAGTACAAGGTTTACTTTGTACATCTTTTAAACTAGAAGGACCAAACTTGTAAAAGTGAAAACTCCAAGGGTATATTTTGCCATTTTTCATTCTTAAAGGTCTAAAATGTAACATTTTGAAAAAGTGTAAAAATGTGTTCAAAATCTTATAAGACATAACTTTAATTAACGCTTGACGTGCTTATCATTTCCAGTTATTGAGCAAAACGCTTAAAACCGATTATGTTATAACTATTATATAATTCATCATCGATATGCTTTTAAAAATCCTGTCCCGAATCTATATCATACCACAATACTAGGGAGCTTCATATTAAGGGGTTTCATCTTGGTATTACGTTCTGACTGAGTTGTTGGGTTTACGATTTAAAGTGCCCTAGCTCCTCAAACGTTTACTGAATGACCTCTGAATTATGATGGCCCGAACGGTGTTACGATATTTTTATAACTAAATCAACATCGATGTAAAAATTTATAAATAAAACCTTGAAATATATCCAACCCAACTAAAGCTTGATATATATATATATATATATATATATATATATATAAATATTACCCAGTTTGTGTGACGAAGCTGTTACTTTCATTTCAAATACTTTTGCCATCAATCAGATTTCCTCGATAAGGTGAAGTTCATAACCTCTCCTTTACTTATTTACATGTTTTATAAACCCGCGAGGGGGATACATGCTTGTTTACAAAATCTTTTACATACTCGTTTATCTTATAACGATGTGATTACTTTTCAAAGAATTAATGAGTTCATAACCTTACATTTCTATCTTTTGAATGCTTTGTAAACCCGTGATACCTGCTATAAACCATGAATACAAGTATTTTCTAACTGTATGCTTTCATGATATATTATTGCTTGTTGTCTAAGTCCCTTTATGCCAAAAGACCCCACTATCATGGACCATTAATTACTCTTCGGAGTGAACGTAAATATTGTGGATAGATCTATTGGGGGTGACGAATCCCGTTTGTGTTAGCCGGATAGGTAACCAAACACATTATATTTGAATATTATAGGTATATGGCAATTACCTACACCAGGGCCATTATCTTTATATATATATCAACATCCAATTTGGGTGTTATATATATACACAAGTCAATTTGTGTGCCATGAGCTTAGACGTAATAATATTGTTTTTCATGATAATTGTATTCGTTGCAATTATTATCATCAAATTAACTTGTGTTCAACTATTACATTTCAAACCTATGAATTTCATTCAACCTTTGTGTTGACCCTTTTTATGTATGTTTATCCCATGTAATTAAGCAACTTATGGCATGGAGTGGCATGGACTTGAAGATGGCTAAAACTTGTTATCATTCACATTTTATGTTTCTAGATTTTAGGACCTGCCTTTGTAAAACTCTAATTTTTAATGAATGATAACGTATCTTTTAAAAACGTCTCTTTTGAGTCATTTTCTATGATTGTGTCTGTGATTCATGAAGTAATACCCCAGATTAGCTTTCGCTGCTATATTTACCAAAATGGGGGTGTTACATTTTTCCATTGGTACTTGTAAGTTTGGGGATAGATGTAAGTTTACCCATGACCACAGGGCTAAAAATAATGTAAATAATACATCTTAGAACATTAACACATCTTGAATACTCACTAGTGGTTATAATCGTGCCTCCCACAACACGAGTTGGACACCTCCTGGTATGTTTGATAATCGAACACAACATCGACCCAACTAGTTAAAAACCTTGGCCCAAATGCAGTCCGCTACACCACTCCTATGAGCCCACCAGACCCAAAATGCGTTATTAGCCCAACAATCCCGTGACATGTCTGTAGCCCAACATGCGTACCTTTGGCAGCAGCCCAATAGGCCCAGTTAGCCCAACAACCCGCCTTTTGGCCCAACAACCTTTGTTTTTTTTTGGGAAAAAGATGAACATATATTAATAATATGAAACATATAACATCAATTAAGAAAGAATGTGTAGACATGCCTACACTTTGATACGACTATCTATTCAATACATGGAATGAAAAGACTAAACAAATCAGATACAATGAAAATAGCATCTCGGACAAAACTATGAACTACCCTAGATACTTTCCTCGGATGATAGCCATATCAGATAAAAACACTAATGGATCTAATGTTTACCTTTGAATCACCAAATACCATAACCTCATGTCTACATTTCCTAGAACATGAATCTCAATAATCGTTCAACCAACATCCACAATGACTAAAGATGTCCTGACTAGGCATCAACATGCAGGTTATAGCTCTATACTCTACAATGAGGGGCTATACCTAACTAGCTATATTTCTCAATCATTTACCCTAAAGTCCATTAGCAGCACAACTTTAGTAAAAAAAACTAAGGAGCAAAGAGGATTAGGCATCACTAGCAGAGAACACACACCCTCATCTAGAAATCAACCTATCCTCCTTTGTTAGTGTATTGCTAGGATCAAGAAGCTTCATCTTTCATAGCTCTTTATTCATAGCATCATACAGTGCCCACCCAGATCAATTACCCTCCTCAGTGGGAAACCTTCCTTATGGAAAGTTACAATTGACCTATGCTTATTAACACCTTATAATCCAAACAGTCCCTCTCAAGGCCAACTATTTAGATCATAAAGGTCAACAAGATAAGAAAAGAGTAACTCTAAAGTATTAGGCCATCCAATGAATTGATCTGCTTATATCTCAGTTTTGCATGATTTACAAAACAGAGAATGGTAAACCCATATTGTTAGCCCTAAAATATGGTGACTTATTTAGAATTACATTTATCATTTATAGTCTTGTCGGGTTAGTTTAGCTAGTAAAGCCCAGGACTATAAATACCCCCTCCAAACTTCTATGGAGGGGTGAAGCTCACTTTTGTAAAAAGTGTGTGTATGTGTTTTTCTCCTTTTTTTCTTTCAACTAACACACACACAACTTCCCATCTCATATCCTTTCTGTCTAATAAACATAGCTTGATTTCTCTTTCACTTTACCATGCCTCCGGATCATGTGTTATAAGGTGAATCTAATGTTAACAATTGGTATCAGAGCATAGGGGGAATTCGTGTTGTTAATCACTGATTCGTGTGGTTAATAAGCTCAAATTTTCGTGGCTTATTTTGTGGAAAAAGGCCACGGCTCAAAAAATTTTGAGCTTATTTGGTTGTTAATCTTGTTCTTTCCTTGATCTACATGTCAAACAGGTTAGAGTGCTTCTAAACCATGGCTTACACAAGCTTCTAGATCGAAATATAAGCCTAAAAGGTATGGCTTATTTTGGTGTTCTTGGAGGCGGTTTGGTTTGAATTTAATGATCCATAAGAAAAATCGTGTTAGTATATGTTTAATCATCTCCTACCGACTTAGTTATAAGCATCTAAAGAGTTGTATGATGAGTTTAAGAGGTTCAAGATGCTTCTAGGTGAAAATATCAATGAGTACTATGTTCGCTTTCATAAGCTGGTCAACGAACATAGAAGGGAATATTCATAAGTGACAGTCCTAACATTTCAACTGAAACTCCAAGTGCGTGAACAATATGTCACCTGAAATAGGATAGGTCGGACCAGCCGTTAAAATCAACAAAGGTCGAAAGAGACAGATCACGAACTGCTTGTATGCATACGTAAAATAACATGAGAAGCATGCTCACATATCGACTGATTATTGAAAGAAATCACTCCTGCTACGAAAGGATCAACTTGGCATTTATGTCAACGGTCCTAACATCATGCCCAATCATCACATGTCCAGTCTCATCAATATCCCTCCTCATCAATAAACCCTCAATCACCACAATATTTACAATTCCCTGAAACATCACAAATTGACTCTGGATACACTCAAACTGGTGAACTACTTAACAACCTCACCAAACAAATGGCGCTCCTTGCCCAATCCTTCAGAGCAACGCTTCCTCAGACCAACAATCAACTTCGAACTTCATCTAACACCCGGAATCAAGCAACTATTCAAGATGGTCGGGTTGTAGTTCAGAATGTTCAAGGGCGACAGAATTAGAATCAGAGGTATTTTGCTCGGGGAAATAGTACAGCAGGAAATGGGGGTGCACAGAATAGAGATGGGAATGCTAATGCAAGTCAAGGGAAATCGGTCAAGTGTTATAATTGTAACAGGAGTTGGACTATTGCAAGGAAGTACTAGCCAAAGCGTCCACAGAATTCTTATTTCAAGGACAAGATGTTGCTGATGCAAGCCCAAGAGAATGGTGCAGTTTTGGATGAAGAGGAACTACTCTTTCTGGCTGGTGAACAGGGCAACACCTTTGATGTAGCATTGTGATAAGCATCTCAGTCCAAGACTTAGCTCGAATGAGGTTAAACATCTTCCAGGCAAATTAATGTGACGCATTTGAGTCAGATGTTGATGATGAACCGACTGCTCAGTCAATATTCATGGCTAATTTGTCCTCAGCCGGGTCAGCAAATCCACAAGCTGGTCCATCTAATGCATCAATCTTATCTGAGGTACATACTCTAGAAAATGCTATTGATCATAGTGTCTCTAATCAGGAGAACAAAGAGATCCTTAATAAAAGTACAACCGTCAGATGTTATCGACACAACCTAGGTCCCATATGGGAACAGTAATGTTATTCCATATGAACAATACTTGTCGGTCAATGACATTTCTGATGTACCAAGTTGTGCATCTTCCGCTCTAAATAGTGTATGTGTATCGCCTATGATTGATCTTGCGTTTCCTCAGCCCAATAAGCCACTGAAACAATAAAGCTACAAGGATCAGGTTGCCATTTATGAGCAACGTGCTAAGTTTGAACTGACTGAACGTGAACAGCGAATGGATGATCAAATGCGTATGCTTATTCAAAATCGTAATAAAACGGAAGAAAATCTTAAAAAGGAACTTCATTCTTTCAAGTTACAACTTAAGTCAATTATGGAAAACAATAAGATAATCGAAAGAAACCGTAACGACTTTGAAACAAAGAGTTTAAACTGAAAGAGTCAAAGTCTGACTGATTTTTTTGCCATCTGAAACACCTTAACGATAAAATTGAGAAAGCTTCACTCACGAATTATAAGAAACAAGAAAAAAAACGAAAAAGATCAATCCATCCAAACTGTCCATAATGAGGTTAAATCATACTCATGTATGATCATAAGACTAAAACTCACTAGGTTCCCCAAACCTTTTTTACCTCAACAGGCCAAAAAGGCCAACGGGTACTTTATATGATGGTGATGAACTTCTTAAGCCTCATCATGTGCCGGTAACTGTATCAACGTCTGAGGAAGAATTAGAGTTAGCTGAAGCTACTAGGAATAAACTGCATGTGAAAATGAATGACTCTGTCTGTGTGGAAAAGAGGGTTAACATTACGCCCCCTAACTACTCAAAAGAAAATTTCATGGCAACATTCACCCCTCAGACTCAACTGACACCTGAGCAAGTATTTTGGTCCTTAGATCTAGCAAAACGAAAGGCCGAAGAGCTAAAGGCCAATGCAACACCCCTGCCTGTCCTACCACCTGCGACTGTGTATCCTCCCAATACACCGGCCCATCTGGTCCCTAGAACGCTTCCAACTACAAGTCAAGTAAATATTGGTCTGTATGTAATTACTCAACTATTTTGGGATTTTGGAGAGAAACTTGTAAAAACGAATCCACAACCAACCGGCATAACTGAAGGGAAAGGGTTTTGAACAAACACAAAGGTGTTACTTAACCGAATAATTTCCATTTTCAATCTACTCAAAGAACATTTTAAAGGAATTCAAAAATCTCTAGTCACTGAAGTTAGGGCAATGAAAGCCGTTTTTGAAAATTTGGAAGCCGAAGTGGACCAGAATGAGACAGACTTACGGAGTGGTGAGATTGAACGGAAAAACCTTCTCATCACCAATGAGAACTTAGTTGCTGAATGTGTGTCCAAAGATGTGTTTTATACTGCAACGGATTCTGTACTAAACGTGTCTAGATTTTCTGACCATGCCATGAATGCTTCACAGTGCTCAAAAATGTATTGCCGGACCTTTGAATCTGAAAATTTTAATCTGAGCAACAATATTCAAAATGATGATCACGACACAATAGAAAAACAATTTCTCCAAACTTTGAAGATTGAACACTATAACTTACAATTAAAGTATCAAAATCTCAAAGAACGTTTTGGAAACAAAAACCCAGTAACATCCTCGGATGCTCCTTCATTTGATTCACTTTTTGTGATTGAGAAACTAAATGAACAGATTCAAAGTCGAGGCAATACGATTCGTGAATTAAAGGAGAAAATCTCTCGCTTAACAAAGAAAAATAGTGATACAAATCCCATTTTTGACCTTAAGGCTTTAGTTTCTCAGAACAAAGATTTATCTACAAAGCTCAATGCCCTTCACGATCTCAATGAATGCTTTAGGGCAGAAAATGCAAAAGTTAAGCAGCATTATAAGGAGTTGTATGATTCAATTAAAATAACGCGTGCCAAAACCACTGACCAGAACAACTCTTTGTTATCTGAAATTGAACACCTTAAGAATCAACTTAAAGAGAATTCCAAATGTGTCACTATACCTGATTGTAAACCTAAGGTGCTGGCTCCGGGTAGATATCCTATAGATGTTGAACCAATTCCCCCTCGACTCAAGAAGAATCGGGAAGTGCATCTACACTATATCGAACGCCTTAAGGAAAATGTAGGAACCCTTCGTGAAATAGTAGAGGATGCTAAGGTAGAAAGACCATTGGATACCTCTCTTGCATCTGCTTGCCGTTACACTAAACACTCTCAGGAGCTGTTAGAATATGTAATAGGCACGTGTCCTAAAGACTTTGGCCCTCGCAATAAACAAAATGCCTCTACCAATTCACTTAGGAAAAAGGGAGTTACTTTTGTTAAACCACATGAAACCTCGACTCATAACACACCACCACAAGTTGAGCACCAGAAAATAAATTCGACTAACATTCCTGGAATTCCCTCTACAGGAGTAAAAGGTGCCTCAGCAGCTAGCAGGTCAAAGCCTAGGAGCAATACAAAGAAAGATAGGACCCTGCCAGCCAAAAGTGCCTTGAAACAAGTAGAAGCCCATTCTAGGATGAATAAGTCGCATGAGAAACATAAGAATCGTGTTGATTCTAGTATTAGCTATAAGCGTACTGTAATTAATTCGAATTCTAATACTTCTTGCAAAACTTGTAACAAATGCTTAATTTCTGTCAATCACGATCAATGTGTTGTGCGTTCTGAAATGTGTGTGAAACAATCCTCTGCCACTAAAGTGTGGCGGGTTAAGCAAGTTTGGAAGGCCACAGGGAAATTGTTTACCACCATCGGCCATCAGTGGCGACCCACTAGCAGGTCAATCTTTGACTTTTTGGGTCTGGCTTGACTTATAAGAACGATCATCTAAATCACGTTTTCACGACTCGGACTCTAAAGCAATTTGATGTGGAATGACATTCCTGACAACTTTTTAGTTTTGCCCGAGACCTGGAAACGAGCCGAAAAGGGCTAAAACATTCCGCAACCATTATCGAGACCATAAAAAAAAAAATATTTTTATTTTTTTATATTAAAAAAAATTTAAATACAATATACAACGCGGACACACAAAAACAATTAAATTTGTTTTTAGTTATCAGTATTTATTTAATAAAAATATTAAATAAATTATTCATCATTTTTAATTAAAAGCGTTTTTGAAAACGCGACTATTCGAGTTGAAATCCATTTTATTTCGGACGGAGCGAAACCGGTTCACAAAATGAATAACAGATATTTTATTTAATGTTATAAAATATTTCTGAAATATTATCAAATAAATACTCATTTTTATCAGAAAAATGATTATAAAAACAATGGCGCAAGTTTCGAGATTTGAATCATCCGTTAAGCCGCTCAAATGAGTCCCGAACCGATATTTATAAAAATATAATAAAAATGTTACAATATAACCCCCCAACTTTTGAAACTTGTCATTTCATTTTTATATATATATCATTTTCATACCACTTATTTCATTTCCATCTTTTATATAACACACACACTTTACATCACTCTCTCCCTCCCCACTCATCTTCTCCGGCGACCTCCCCCACCGCCGGCCACTGTAGCGCCGCCGCCGGAAAACTTTTCCGGCGGGCATTTTCCGGCGAAGACCAAAAAGACTCCTAGTGACCGGATCTACTCGATCCCCACTACCACTCTCTCTCACGCGCCATTTTCCACCACCACCACTCACCCACCGAAACCACCACTATCATCACCGCCGAACCCACGCCACTACCACAGCCATCGTGGGGTGCGTGTGGTTATAAGAAAGGTGCGTTTGGTTTTGTTTATAAAAACGAAGAAGGGTCGTTTGGTTTTGTTGTAGAAACGAAGGGGTGTTTGTTTTATAGGTTATAGCAAAAAGGGTGCGGTTTGGTTTGTAAAATAAGCCGAAGAGGGTGCGTTTTGGGTCGGGTCGGGCTGTGGGACAGCGGGTCGGGTTGTCGGGTTTTGGCAGCGTGGCAACGGGTTAGGGTGTGTTAGGTTTAGACAATAACACCGAAGAGGGTGGGTTCGGGTTAAGGGTTATAACCACAAGGGGTGTTGTTTTCTGTGGCAGCCCACCCCAAGGGCGTGTTTGGTTTGGGTGGCAGCAAGAAAGCCACGAGGGGAGGGTGCATCGGGTTGAGTTTAACAGCCGAGGGCTGCGTTTGGTTTGCGTCGGGATGGGTTTAACAACCACAAGGGTGCGTTTGGTAGGCTGCCAAACAGCCGGGAAAAAGGGTTGGTTTGGGTTATAACACAAAAGGGTGTGTTTGGTTTAGACAGAAACGCACAAGGGTGCGTTTGGCTGTCAAAATAGCACAAGGGTGCGTTTGGCTTAACAGCCACGCACAAGGGTGCGTTTGGCTGTCCATCAGCCGGGGTGCGTCGCGTTTGAGTGTGTTGACACCAAAATAAAGTGAGTTTAGTTAACGCGAAAATATATAAATTGTTTCTTCAATTAATCGGAGTTTATTATATTTGATTGAAAATATATAACTTGCGCGGTCTAAGTAAAATACGATATAAATATTAAAACGGGACTGATATTAATGTATAAGTGATATTAGTCACATTTGAGACGAGAATTGGACTAAAAATGGACTTTAGTGCCTTTATGTAACGAGTAATTTAAATCAGAAAATAGAACATGAGATTCGGGATTCGAGACCTTGAAAAGTTAGACTTTGGTTTATAAAATATAACAAAAATATAAATGACGGAGCGTTATGATATCCAATAGGGACTTCTAACTCTCAATAACGAAGAAACTGGATCGAAATCGGAATATACACTTTAGTAGAAAAATAGGTTATTTTTAATAAATATTAAAAATGGCAGATTTATTAATTAAATGATTTGATCACTTTCGAGTCCGTTTCAGCCTTCCGGCGAAACACGAAAGTTGTTCGTAATGACGTTTTTACATGCCGCGAGATTGTCCTGCTTTAAAAGTTGAGATTAGCGGTCAAACTAAAATGTCGGTTAATATATTATTTTAAATTAATAGTTTTAAGATCATTATTCGGTTCTAAAAACGGAAGGTCTAAAAATAGTAACTTTCCTTAAATAATTATAGATAAAGTGATATTGGACGGAAAATAGTATATATACATAAAATATACTAAGGGTTAAGGTTTAAAGACGCGCAAGTGGATTTCTCATCACATGTATATATGACTGCATACATATAAAAATATGTATGATTTCGTGGTAACGATGTACGCATCGTTGGTCGTATTTATTATGTGTTATAATCGAACGACATAATTATAGGTCGTGGTCGAGATCGTTGCAGATTCAGTGTGATTTAATTGGATTAATTGATCGTGGTCTTTAATCAATTGATTTCATACCTCGCTTTTCATATTTTGAATGTTTTATAACCCGCGAGGGGGATACATGCTTGTCTACAAAATCTTATATTTGGTTATCTTATAACAATGTGATTGGTTAAAGGATTAGGTGATGTTTATAGCCCCATGTTTTACTGGTTTTACATATATTTGGGGTGAGAACATGCTTGTTTACAAATGCATTTACAGGATTGTTTACAAATTGGTTTACATACTTATTTGCATAGCTCGCTATGGGATACATTATTTGACTTCATTTTTGGTCACAAATGCATACTTTACATTTGAAATAATTTCGGATTAGCTTAGGCTAATTGAACTGATAGCAATAAAACTACTGCCCGGGTGTTCTTGGAGGGGACACCGGTAACGGGAGTACATATTTTTACATTACTGCCCGGGTGTTCTTGGAGGGGACACCGGTAACGGGAGTATATACGCATTACATTACTGCCCGGGTGTTCTTGGAGGGGACACCGGTAACGGGAGTATATATATATACGCATTATTTGTATCCCTGCCCAAATTAGGGTACATACAAGTCTACGTCACAGCGTCATGAACTGTAAATCACTTGGAGGGTGAGCGCGAATGTTATGAAATAGATCTATTCGGGTGTGGATCCCTGTTCGGGTGATTAGCGATCACTTGGTAAACGAACATTATAGCGTGATGTCCACGTGAATGATATAAAATAGATCTATTCGGGATTGACAACCCCCGTTCGGGTGATTAGCTATCACCAGGTAAACGAACGTTATAACATGTCGGATCATTGTTGGGGACTACAGGGCCCCCCGACACATACATACTTGGAACATTTTGGTGACATTACATCTGTCATGCATTACTTATAAACATCTTTGGGATAAGATTGGTACTTTGATGACATACAAAATGTTTTTAATGCATTCTTATAAATCTTTGGGATTTATACATAGTACTAGTTATATACATGGAATTACATTTATATTTAAACTAATCATGAACACACCACTTCAATGTTGACACATTAAAGCAGTTTTTCTCAGGTGAATTAGATGCTTGGACTATTTGATGTGACATAAGATCTTTACTTCAAGCTTTCATTGTGATGCAAATATGGGACAAATTATTATTAAATTCAGATTTTTTATTAAATCAACAAAAGTTTATTATTCAAACGACACCTAGAGGTCGGATCTCTTATCAATTGCTGTTATATACGAAGTAACACCCCATTTGGTATTCCGCTGCGTTGTAAGTGATTTTTGGAGGTGTTACACACAGGGAAATTGTTTACCACCATCGGCCATCAGTGGCGACCCACTGGCAGACTATTACCTTTAGGAGATCAGTGGCCTCTAACTAGGAATACTCCATCTAAGGTTTTGCCTGCAAAACAAATGGAAAAGCCACTGGTAGACTTCCCCGTTAGGGAAGAAAGTGCACTTTAGTAGGTCTACTTAACGTTAAGAGTGACTGTTTGCAAGCTGATCCACAGGAAACTATTGCCCCTGTAGCGTATAATCTTGCGTGCACTAACCAACCGGACCCTAATTGCAATTGGGGATCCAATGTATCCAAATATCCATTTTTGCCTTTGTTCAAATGCAGGTTGTACAGATCGTTCTCTGGTATTTAGACTCAGGCTGCTCAAAACATATGACTGGAGATCGCTGCTCCACCACGCTCCGTAATTTCGTAAAAACGTTTATTAGACTGTATCGATTCGGGAACGACCATTTTGTTGTAAATTATGAGAGATATGGGGAATTATGTCAATTGGTTGAAAGTGTAATTCCAGGGTAATACTAAATGTAAAGGACTTGGACACAACCTTTTCTCTGTCGGTCAATTTTTGTGATTTCAGATCTTGAAGTTGCCTTCAGAAAGCACACGTGTTTCGTCCGAGACTTAGATGGTGTCGACCTTATTAAAAGGAAAGTCCGTGGTACGAACCTTTACACCATTTCTGTTGAAGACATGATGAGGTCCTCTCCCATTTGCTTACTGTCACAAGGCCTCCAGAACAATCCTGGTTGATGGGCATCGTCGCCTGAATTACTAAACTGTTGGCACTCTCATGATCTAGCTCGTAAAGATCTTGTTAGAGGTTTACCTTAGTTGAAGTTTGAAAAGGATCATTTGTGTTCGACATGTCAACTTGGAAAGAGCAGGAAAGCTACCCACAAACCCAAGACGATTAACACCATTACAGAAGTCTTACACACCATTCACATGGATTTATGTGGACCGCTAAGAGTGCATAGTATAAATGGGAAGAAATACATTTTGGTAATAGTCGATGACTACTCCAGGTTTACATGGGTGAAGTTTTTGAGATCCAAGGATGAGACTCCCGTTTTTGTAATCAATCTATTAAAACAACTTTAAGTAGGTCTCAACAAAACTGTTCGGTTCGTGCGGACTGATAATGACACCGAATTCGTTAGTAAAGATTTGACAGATTACTATGAAAGCATAGGCATTACCCACGAGAAGACCGTTCCGAGAACTCCTCAGCAGAATGGCGTTGTTGAACGAAGGAATCGCACTCTTGTTGAAGCTGCTCAGACAATGCTGATATTCTCCAAGGCTCCCTTGTTTCTTTGGGCAGAAGCTGTGGCTACTGCCTGTTACACCCAAAACCGATCCCTTATACATACTCTTCACAACAAAACCCCATATGAACTAGTGCATGACAAGAAATCGGATCTCTCTTTCCTACGTATATTTGGGGCTCTCTGCTACCCAACAAACGACAGTGAAGATCTTGGCAAATTGAAAGCTAAAGCAGACATTGGGTTCTTTGTTGGTTACGCACCAAACAGGAAGGGTTACAGAATCTACAACAAACGGACCCAACAAATAATGGAAAAACTACTCACGTACATCTTGACAAACTGAGCACACGGATCCAGTACAACTCTAGTTCATGTGGGGGGACGGAAGGGAGGGGGGGGGGGGGGGGGGGGGGAAGAGGGACCCAATCCTAACCTTTTGACAGCCTTGACCTAAAGTTCGGGCTCGTACCTAAATCTGCTCTGCTATTCCGATGTACTTTCCCACCAAATAAATATTTAGAGCTGGGTGCTGTTTCAACAGATGTTTGATGAATATTAAGAGACTCCAACGGGTGATCAATCAAATTCCTCAAGTCCCCAACAGTTCCACCCGGTCATTCCAACCGTCCATCAATATCTATCTCCTCTTAAACACGATGTCATCATCAGGCAACATTCACACATCATCCTCGGCTCATCTAAAAAAAAACAATCATACTTCGGTACATCCATGGTGTTGCAACTGAGCATTCTTTTGAAGTAAATCCGTTTGCTGCAACTGAGCACGAACCATTTGTTAATGTGTTCGCCCCAGACCCGAACTATAAAGCATCATCTTCTGGGATACTCACGATTACTACACCCAACCAATCCACTCAACCTCATGAACATCTCCGCAAATGGACCGACTCTCATCCTCTTGATAATATTATTGGGAACCCTTCTCGACCGGTACCACTCGAATCACTTTCTAACAGATGCTCTATGGTGGCTTCTATAATTCATAAACTTCCCAAAGTCGAATAAAAAAACTTCAAATCTACTGTTACTGAAGACTGCTGGTTTCAAGCCATGCAAGATGAAACCAAAATTTTTTATCAACTGGACGATATGGGAATTAGTGCCACCTCCAGACTGTGCAATGATTATTGCTCTCAAGTGGATTTATAAGGTGAAACTTGACGAGTATGGTGACGTGTTAAAAAACAAGGCACGTCTTGTAGCGAAAGGATATCGTCAAGAAGAAGGTCTTGATTTTGAAGAATCCTTCGCCCCGGTCGCCAGACTTGAAGCTATCAGAATATTTCTTGCCAATGCTGCCAGCAAAAACATGACAGTTTATCAAATGGACGTGAAAACTGCATTCTTAAATGGCGAGCTTAAAGAAGAAGTCTATGTGAGCCAACCAGAAGGCTTCGTTAACCCAGATCGTCCACATCATGTCTACCGTCTGAAGACGCTCTTACGGGTTAAAGCAGGCACCCCGGGCGTGGTATGACACTTTGTCGAAGTTTCTTCTGGCACAAGGATTCTCCAAGGGTGTAGTCGATCCAACCTTGTTCATTCGAAAAACAGGCAAACACACTCTTCATGTTCAAATATATGTTGATGATATCATATTTGCCTCAACCGACCCCAAAGACTGTGACCGTTTTTCTAATGAAATGAGCTCTAAATTTCAAATGTCGATGATGGGTCAAATATCATTTTTCTTAGGCTTACAAATTTCTCAGAATCCTAGAGGCATTTTCATAAATCAATCTAAATACGCTAATGAGATTTTAAAGAAATTTGATCTTCATAAAAGTAACCCTGTTGACACTCCCATGGTAGAGTGAACAAAACTGGATGACGACCTCTCGGGGATCCCTGTTGACCAGACCCAATATCGCAGTATGATTGGATCCCTGATGTATCTCACAGCCAGCAGATTTGACCTTGTATTTGCTGTGTGCATGTGTGCTAGATATCAATCTAAGCCCACTAAAAAGCACCTTAAAGCAGTTAAACGAGTCTTTTGGTATCTCTAATGATCCATAAACATGGGTCTTTGGTATCCGAAAGACACCGCCATGGCACTAACAGCATACGCAGACGCAGATCATGCATGTTGTAAAAGACACTCAAAGAAGCACATCTGGTGGTGCTTAGTTCCTTAGTGATATGTTAGTTAACTGGTCATCAAAGAAACAAACTAGCACGTCCATCTCGTCTACAGAGGCTGAATACATCGTGATGTCTGGTTGCTGTGCCCAAATCCTATGGATGTTGTCTCAACTATCGGATTATGGCTTTGCATACAATCACATCCCTTTGTATTGTGACAACAAGAGTTCCATAGCTCTATGATGCAACAACGTCCAGCACTCCAGGTCTAAACACATCAACATCCAACATCATTTCATCAGAGAACAAGTGGAGAAGGGAGACAAGTGGAAAAGGGAGTGTGAGTGTATTTCATGAGACATAGATCAAACTGGTGGATATATTTCACTAAGCACTGCCAGAGACCGATTCGAATTCAAATTCCATCTAATTCTCGCCGCGGTTTGGCATGAAGATAATGAAGCCAGAGACACTCAAAACGTCTTCCACGATGATCAGGATGCAGTAACGAACTTTGCTTCAAGTATTCTATGTAAAATGTACATATTCCTACTCAAAAAGTAAAATAACAAAAATATAAACCAACACAAAAAATCCATAAAAAATCCAGAATATAGAAAATACAAAAATAGTTTAAACTCTTTCAAGACATGTCTTTTCCGTGTTATCGATAACATTTAACGGTCATAAGAAATAGTCTTTCAATAATGACACGGGTCTTTAAATGAAGCTCGAACGGAAGTTAAACTTTTCAAAATATGTCTTTATGGCTTGCTATTATTTCTGATATGTAACCGGTTTTCAAAATGAGGAAAGCATGTCGCCAAAAAGACGGCTGTTCCTAACAACGGGTGATTAAGTTCTCCCGGGCATGGATTACTTTATATCTGTGCACCCTTGATCTAATGTACGCTTCAGTCATCCAGACACTGATCAAGAAGAAAGTCTCTTTTTATCCAATATATTCCGTCTATATTCTTTTAAAAATTTATGTATGGTGTTCATGTGGAAAGTTTTGTTTGAAAATCAATCGGGCTTGAAGTTCTAAAAAATTTGACACTCAATCAACGACTACAGCTCTTTAAATAGAAAACAGGTCATTGATTGAGGGGGAGAGTTGTTTTTCAAATTTATGACATCTAACGAGACAAGAAGATTCTCTCTACTGCTGTCAACTTATGGATCAGGAATCTGGTTATCAGAAAAAGGGTAGAAGACTTCCAGCTCGGTATCGAGAGTTACCAGACTCAGCTGAACCTCACCAAACCTCGCTGGGAAGCTATAGGCCTTGAGTTCATGCATGACTACAAGATTCTTGACTCCCTAAGAGTCGTACTGTTCAGAGACAAGTATGGTATGCAGATGCTCATGCGGTTTAAAGAAATCCATAAGTTCAGTGACGGGACTTTACAACAAATAGATGAAGCTTTGGACTAAGAGCCGTACTGTTTAGAGACAAGTATGGTATGTAGATGCTCAAGCTTTAGACCACGAATGATGTGATCAAGAGCAAGCAGTTCATGTTTTCCATTCAGAAGAGGCTAAAGCTTAGAAGAATCTTCCAGAACTTGGAAAGCTTTGTTGGTGGAAGAATACGAGAAGGAGACTACAGACTTCTATGGAGAACTGAATGATGACATCTTCTCTGTAGCTTCTAGTACTTCTTGTGTGGTATATATTGTAAACTTGTACATTATGTAGTAGTAATTATGATGTGTCTCGTGTCAGTATACATTTTTTTCTGAGTTTGTGTCAAATTTTGAAACCATTAGAACAAACTCATCAATACTGATACGAACTAGGTTCCTTACTAGTTGAGGGGGAGCCTGCTTGTGTTCCATTATTGGCTTACATTAATCAGACACATTTTCTCTAAAATTATCCTAACTTAAATCAATTGAGATCTAAAAATCTCAACGGGTTTGAAATTTTTGATCGGGGGAGAGAATGTGATTTTAGTATGAAAATCTGATAGAAATGTGATTTTTAGACTCATTAATATGCTCTCCCATATGTACTAAACTATTTTGAATATCGATGCACATATTAAGGGGGAGCGAATAGTGTATGATGACAACTGTGGAAATACCAAAGACCGACCCCTGGAAATTACTATATATCGTAAGTATAAGGAATGTTTAAGGAGTTAGGTATGAGTTTCCACAATCTCGCCAAAGCAGCCGAGGAACTACCCAGGGAACAATTCACTAGTTCATGTGAAGTCTCAGTATGATTTACAAAAGGAGTAATGTGAATAAAGGAATAGGGTTCGGACTGAGATGAGAGCTAGTACTCTAAAGGAGCATACCCAACAAGGAACAGAGCAATGAAGTCTCGATAAGCACTTAAAGGGGATTGAAGAATTCAACAGACCTGTAAGATAAAGGGTGAAAAAGAAATGCATCCGTCCTTTAACATTAGGCAGAACACCGGGTCCAATACAATGCTGTCCATGAATCACTGGTTGATTCTTAGACATTGACGAACACAATATCATAGGACCTGATGATACACTGCACCAACCCTCCCTAGCCACCAAAATCTCTCAAAAATTTTGTTTCAATTGTTCCACGGAGACTTAACACGTAATCTACTGACTATCAACACTCCGAGATAGCTGTACTTTAGCAAAGTGCAGTCTGCCTAGCCTCCGCCCCACGTTAAATCAAAACGCACTATTAAGTCCAAAGCCAAGAGAAAATCAATTAATCTCGTTAGGACCCAATTTTCAAAATGTTCTTTTTATCACACCACTGTGAAAACAAGTAATTATAAATCAAAGTCTTACGAATCCATCCATGTGATTTTGCCAGAACCTCCGAGTGAAACTTAGTACTCACAATAAGGATTGAAATCCTGCTTGAGCTAACATAAACAAGCTCATGGTAGGTGACTTGTGAGATCCTTAATGGGTCAAACTTGTGACACTGGATATCGAATCGGTCCAGATTTTTGAATTGACGATTGAAACAATTTTGATACATGGCTTAAAACCTCTTGAAATGTCACAAAATCAATATCGAGTGAGCACATCGATTGATTTACAACATTAATTTTCATCCTTGAATACGGAAGGATAGTAACTAACCGATTTCACTCTAATCGTGTTTTCTGCTTTGAGAATGTCCGATTAATTAAACAGACAAGTAAGGATATGTCTGCTTTTAATAGCATTGGAATATCTGATACTTGTATCTGGAAACCATGTTAAATGAGATTCTCTTAGAGTGAATCTACCTGATCACAGTCGGATCCACACGGAATTTTAACGTTGACTGCCAACCAAACACGGGTGAATGACAAAGCCATATTCGTCCCACAACTTTATTGCTAGCTGTTTTATTACAGGTTCATATAAAGATGGAGATGGCGTCAACCTGTTCCAGCAGAGTCAAGTTCATAGCCACATGCTCATACTCAAGACTCAAAGACTTCGCTAAAAACATCAAGAAGAATGACCTAAAGCTTCTGCCAACTCTAAAAAAGATATCAACTTCATCATCAGTACGTGAAAGTCATCAAGTCATGAAGTCTGATGATTTATGCAAATAACTAAGGACATGTTTCAAGATTGCAACAAGTATGAGCATCGTTGGCCGCAAAATCACAGCACAAACAAAATAAAAGATCACAATATGATGATTAGAGATTAAGAATTGGCTTATGATCTTAAGAATGTTCAAGACTCACATACAAAGAACAACCTAATGGAACAAGCAAAGCTTAAAGTCAAGAAGATCACTACATTTGTACAAAGACAAACCAAGAATGAAGACGTCCAAAGATTACGAGCCACTGTCATTATGGATCAATAAAGAACTTAGAATGCTAGAATTCAAACTGTATTTTCTAGGGTGACCTCCCTTAGGGGGAGATTGTTAGGTTTACAAAAAAGACTCGGTCACCCCGTGTATTGTCTAGAATAGCATAGCTCGTAGTTTAATCGTTAGCGTATGAATTATGGTGTTAGGGCCCTGGGTACTTTACCCACATGTTACCCCCGTCCATAGCCCACTTAGGCACTTTAAACTCTCTTGTATTTAAACACCCTTTCCAGTCAGTGGGAAGAGGTTGGTGTTCATATGACTTACAAACACACACTACGTGAAATTCTCTTACTAGAACTTCCCATTTTCCTCTCGCTGAGAATCGCCAACGCATCATGTCCAAGGCGTGTGTAAGGATATCCAATATCATACAGATTTCGAATCTAAGGCTAGCACCAGCAAAGTCACTCTAACTATCAAATTATGCCACCAAATCAAGGGAGAAATCTCTAGATACCAAAGACCTAATTTGGGTTTTGCCTTTTTCGATATCTAAAGACCCATTTTTACAACATTTTAGTGTGAAAGCTTATTGTGTAACTTGAAATCTGGCACATGTACATACTACAAACATAATATCTGGCCTGGATGATGTAAGATACATCCAATGATACCAATCATTTACCCTGTATAGAGTGGACATCCACCATCATCACACCATCTGAGTCCATTGAGCAGGGTTTTTTCTGTAATCCATGGAGTGCTAGCTTCCTAGATTATCTACTGAACCTAAAACTTCGTTAATATGTCAGTCACATAATTTATCCTGGCTTATAAAAATTCCATCTTCTTTTCTGCTTCACTTGTAAACCAAGAAGAAGGTGAGTTCACCTAAGAACTAGCTCTACAAAAATTCCATGCCTCAGTTTCTCAAATTCGAGGCACAACTCTCCTTCTTGTAAAGCCAAAAATATATCCTACCACATAGACGCTGTACAAGCAAAATATCACCTCCTTTTGCTTCTTGATAAACAAGGGTCTAATCCATCTCTTTCCACTATGAAACTACCATTGCCATAGTATCTATGGCCAGGTCCATACAATGCTCTTGAAGCTTTATGCATACCCCTAACAGTGCTTTCACCACCTTATAACCGTTGTCAATAGTCAGGATCTTCAACAAAATAGCCTGGAGGCTAGACACACATATACCTCCTCTCAATCAGACCATAAAAACAGCACTGTTACATCCTTTGATACACCATGAATCCCATAAAGGGAGAGCATAAGCTAAGAAACAAGTCTTATGGCCTTCAATTCTTGCTACAAAGGGCAAAGACAGCATTCATAGTCCTTATGCCTTCCTCTTGAGTATATCCCTGAGCAACTAGTGCTTGACTATTTCCTGAGTGACTATGCCTCTTTCATCTTCTTGTTTCTGAATATCCATTTGTACACTAGGCCCTTTTTCCTTAGTAAATCCATAAGAACCTAAACCTTTTGAAAGCACAACTGTAGAAGCTCTTCTTGCAGGCCTCTACCCAAGCTGAATCATTTAGATCTTTGGTAACCTTTTGGGTTCCTTCTTCCTGGGAATAAGAAAAATAGAAAAACAACAGGTATTGAGGTCTTTATGAGGTTTCCTTTCATAAGCAACACTGAGAAGCCCTTGTTTATTTTGCAGTTGTTTGGTCATCCCTCTTGTCTGTACAACCAGTTCTATATCAACAATCCCATGATCGAAGTGAGATGGATCTTATGTATTCTGGTATATGGAGTAGTAGGAACATGATATGAGGCATTGAGGTTGCTCATATCCATTTCTATTTAATCATAAAATAAATCAGCATTTGTGGCTTCAGGTGTAACATTATCTCTCAAAGAAATTATGTCTGAGACAGATTGAGGGTTATTTGACCTAGTAGTAAGAACTGTTGGACTAACATTCATTAATATTAGACTACCAGTTCTGAGATGTGCACTAGCAGTGTTTAATACTTGGCCCAACATATTATATTTGTAGTATGCTCTAGTACTCTTTGTCAATCAACTCCACTTGCTTTACTTAACCCCTTCTTCATGCCTTCTTTTCGCATCATAAGAAGGTTCTGGTTCATCATGACTAACATTCATTGAAGGAGAATCAAACAATAAAGAATCTTTCCACAGAGGCATCACAATGTAGTCTTGGCTAGTGTTAGTTTCCTTGCTAGTAGTACCTTTACCAATACTGACATCTGAACCTGCAAAATCATTAGAGTTTGTACCTGCAATAACTGGTACATAATCCATTGATTTTGTTAGACTATCAATATCAAATAGACACTTTCGACCATCTCCTGAAACAATAGGTTTATCCTCCAAGAACCTAATGTGCAAGTTTTATCTAACTTTTTCCCTGGTTTCTAAAAGTTTATACCCTAAAAGCCTTACTAGTCAATGAATATCCCACAAAGAAAATCCATCAAATAGATTTATCACATAAACTTTGCCAAGATTATCAAAGGTATTAAGAAAAAAAAACACATGACATAACCCAAATGGTCTCCATGAACTGATAGCAGGAGTTCTACTCTAAACAGTTCATAAGATGTCTTATTATGAGCTACCCCATTATTACCCTATTCGCACATAGCAAGCAGTATTAACTGCTTCTACCGAAAATGTACTGGGATAGACTTAGAGTCTGCTAACAATGTTTCTAGTTGTCTTCAATCATGTCCTAATTTCTCGCCTTTCAGCAACACCCATTTTGCTGAGGAGTTCTATCTTACTATAATGCCTCTCTTATGCCGTGTGTTTACAAAACGCATTCATAAACATCTAATTTCATTAAACCTATGTCCTCATTGTCACATCTATATTTTATACTTTCGTTCAACTAGGCTTTCTATCTCCATTATAAAGTTCTTAAGGATCCACTTGTCTCATCCTAGAGCTAAAAAGGAAAACACAAGTGAATCTGCTAGAATCATCAGTAACCACAAGACAATATTTCTTATTCATTAAGCTGCTAACAAAAGTTGGACCAAACAAGTCCATATGCAACATGAATAAAGGCTGACTAATAAAGTTCTAAACTTTGGACTTACATGAGGCTTTCTGTTGCTTTCCCTTAAGGAAAGCAACATAAGTTTGGTCATTTTCAAAACGTTTTGAGGGCAAACCTCTCACAAGAAATTGTCGTTAACAGTTTATTTCTAGTTTGTAAAATTGATATGAAACCAGCCTTCCCTATGCCATAGCATTGATTCATCAAGAGTGGC
This sequence comes from Tanacetum coccineum, assembly GCA_026074375.1. NCBI lineage: Eukaryota > Viridiplantae > Streptophyta > Magnoliopsida > Asterales > Asteraceae > Tanacetum > Tanacetum coccineum. The sequence goes on along the minus strand of BQNB010024547.1, from coordinate 36,167 downwards.
CTTTGCAACAAGACAAGTTAAACTCTCTTTAGGAACAATGTTTTTCATATCAACAATGTACATGTTGTTCTTTCTTGGAATTTTAAATAAAATCTGACTTTCTCAGTAACTTAAAAATCAGTTATAGAACAAAACATGCAGTTTCAGTAAAAGAACACCGTTCTTTTTGTCACATCATCTGTGAGACACTAAAAGTGTTAAATTGTAACTCTTGACAAAGAACCCCTCCTGAAAACCACTCATACCCGTTTTTGAGAGTACTTTTTAACCAAGTGATTGTTTCCTTCCTATGACTCCGTCCTCCACAGTAACATATCTCCATCAAACTCCTGGAAATCTGAAATGGAAAATTGGTGCTATGTACATGTGCCTTGACATTCCACTGTCCACATAGCCGTGAGTATCAGCTGGTGGGAATGCCCTGCATATAAAAATAAGGAATTTAGTTTCCTTACGGACCCAAGCCATTACCTGACTTGAATCGCCTCGTGCATTAATATAATTATGTTTTCATCCAAAGTGATTATGCACATCAAGTTTTGATTGTCTCCAAACCCACATGCTGAAGGCCTAACAGCATATTGCCTAATTAACCCTAACACAATTAACAACTGCAAGAATTTGGCCTAGCATTATTAACCTGCTTCTGGCGTAACAGTATTAACTTTTACCTTGGCATATTAAACCTTTTGACTAAAATATTTTAGTCTATTAATACTGTTTTTGATTATAAGAGAAGCGCCGTTACAGTTGATTGTCTATTTTGAAAAAACAGATAATGGTTTAGAAACTAAAAACTATAGATTTGGGATAAGCAATATTAACTGTTGGTAGTATAGTTTGTAGTTCACCTTGTTATAATTATTCCTATATACCATCCTTTCCCTTTGATGGTATTTAACATGAGCTTACATATAGATCACAACTACCACCGCACACAAAACATGCTTTAATTATACATCCCAAAATCTACTACCTAACTGTTGGATTTTAAGATTATTCCAGTTTCTTGATTTCCCTAGGTTTTTGTGATCTGTCCAATCTCTTCAAACTTTAACGTGGTTTCCCGAACTGTTTTGTCTTGTTGTTTAGGACAAATCTTTGCTTCTCTTTCTCTGACACCAACCCCTCACCACATGGGGCGTCAGGATTTTTCCTTAACCTCATTATAAGGTATCGACCTAGACACTCTAGGTCCCTAGCCTTTTACAACTCAGGCTGTTGGAACTCTCAAGACCATCGTAGGAAAAACTCCATAATTAATGGTGCAAATAGCCTGTAGGTGGGGGAGGAACAGCATTTAATAAGCCACACCTTCTCTTTCTTCTAATTCTTTCTTCTTTCTTCCTATTTCTCGTTTCTATCTAATCTCTAGAGATTATTTCTTTCTTTCCTAACTTCTTTCTTTCTTTCTTTCCTCCTTTCTATTATAACCTTTTCTCTTTCTTTCCAATTTCTCATTTCCTTCTTCTATAAGTTCTTTTCTCTTCTAATTCCTACTATTACATTTCCTTCCTCTCTATCTTCATTCCTCTAATTTCTCTTTCTCTTCAATAATTGATGAAATGTTTCTTTCCCCTTATCTTTTTCTGTTTCTTCTTTTTCTAGTCTTTCTTTTCTAATGGAATAAACATGTATAGTTGATCATAAAATTTTCTAGTTCTGCAAATGTTGTGTTCTGTTGTCAATATTATGACTCCCTTTTAATTTATCTAAGCTCTTTAGAGGCATTTCAAATTGTTAATTTAATCTGATTGCTTCTTTTTCATTCTTAAAGCTTCCCTTCTCAATATATTAAAGAGCATTTGATTTCTATAGTCTTTAATGAGCATCTCTTTTTAGACACAAGCAATTGGTCACAAAATAACATAACCTTATTGGGCAACCAAATAGTGTCACACCATATGTAGACTTCATCAGCACACCAGAGCACCTTCAAACCACCGTCCATAACGTCAACCAAATAATAACCTTGAGATCACCCTTACACTAGAAACCCTACTCCCCAATCCAATTTACCCAACATCCAAAAAATCTACCCACTATATTTACAACCTAACAAACACATCTTAATTATTGGTAACTACCATTCTTCTTGTAAAATACAAGATTGTTCATCTATAGATGCGAAACCACTATTTATACGGTCAGCTAGATACAAACACTAGAATTATGTAAAACTCTACTCTTAAATTATCAAGTTGAGTTTTAAGAGCTTCAAAGCTTTTAAGACAGTGTTAAAGCAGTTTTGTCATTGTTCACCACATGAGCAATGCCATGTTATCTATCACTAATTGATTCCTCTTCTAGCCAAAAAGATCCAATCAAATCCATCTTCATCAATAGCAACCATAGCTTTGGAATAAGTGTCCTTCCACATTATAGTCTTCTTTGGAATTGCTTGATTGTCCCTAGGCCCTCTTCTTGGTAGTTTTTTTTTTATTTTATTTTAAAGGGACTCTGCAATCCCACCGTGTGCACAATGTCCCATCTTATGACCGTTGAAACATTCTACTTGGACTTGTCATAAATCCTGATAACACTTCCATTGATAGGATGCTCTTCCCAGTTCTCTGGTAAACTTCTTTTCTCCTCCACTCATTAAGCCATTGCTCCACTTCAAAACATTTCTTCAAGATCATCTTTCATGGATTTGTTCTAGTCATTCAAGTACAAAGTTGAGACCCATCTTGGCAATGAGCCAGAAAAGCATAAACAGTGCATCACTCAATAGCATATCTACAAGAGTACTATCAATACTAACACAGCTTGGCAGTACTAAACTTGAACATAACAGTATTAGCTTCATTTGTAATGCAATGGAGTTGATACGAAAGTCCATATTGTTTAAGAACTTAAGTTTGGCTTTGATGTACCAGTTCTATTGACCTCTTGTTCAACAATCTTGAAATTGTTGTAGAGATCATCAAAGCTCATTGTTTCAAGATCTGGTTTATTTCTCCAGACCACAACATGAGTGTTCCATTCAGAAGGCAGACTTCTCAAGAATTTTAAATTGAGATCTTCTTGAGAAATGTTTTCCAAGGTGGATTTTATCTTCAATGATTTTTCACCCTAAGATGGCCAACTAGCTAACAATTTTTGAAGCCTGTTAAAGATAGAAATCAAGTAACTTTAGCTTTGAGCATTAAAGTTCTCATAACTCTGCTTTTCAGAATGTGTCTTTTTGAGTCGTTACTTTGTGGCAAACATCATTGCCACCTAAATCTTGTTGTATCGGCAGGCAAACACAGACCTTGGCATCACTGTAATTGATTAAAAGTCAAATTGATGTTCCTTGGAAAAAGTGCCATCAGCACATACTTCTTGATTTTACAACTATCCATTCTTCATATTGAGGGCCTTACTCTGAAGTAGTAACAGTACCTGGTATCGTGAAGTAGATAGTACCATCAGCATTGATTTAGTTTCGTGTTGTTGGGATTTGAAAGAGTGCCATTCTCATGAAATCCCATAGAGCATAGTCTTGAATGTTGAAAGTATGCTCTAATTCTGAGTCCTCCAGATCACATATTCACGCTTGCTTGAGAAGTGGCAGTTTTGCAGCAGCAGTGGTTAGTGTATTTTTTTCAAATATCCACTCTCTTGTAAAAAGAGTGCTTCTGATTGTTTCTTAATATCAAAGTTTTAGAACACACGGCTCTGATACAACTTGATGATCCCAATAGATCTTGCAAACCATTAGAAATACGGGTTATATGTTTTATGGAATAGATTCAAGACAACTATGACTAGAAACTTTGTTGATACTAAGAGCATGTGGAATCTACTCTTGAGTACTTAGAAGAATCATCACTGAAATCAGTAAAGTTGTGATGCAGTAGAATGAATGAACAATGAATATAACCAAAAAGCTTCAATATTATTATGATGAATAATATGAGTACTCTGTCTAGTATTAGGGTTTAACAAACCTCGAAGCGACAACTAATGACTGATGATGTATTACTAAAAAAAAAAAAAAAAACCATATCCTAGGATCCTCCTTTTTATACACCACGGAGTCCTTTACAAAGATAACTATGAATCATTCCTAAAACAATAAGCATATAGCATATCTTCCTAAATATATAGAATATCCACACACAGAAAGCAACAAGATAACTAATGACATGATCTTTTTAACGGACTCTATACAACTCTTCACACTTCTTTTTATTCATCATGCAGTCTTAGTTTTTTAATCAGCAGTAGAAATCCCCTTCAGCAGTGTTAAGTTAGTACTAGCAGTACTAACTTATACCTAGCAGTACTAACATTCTTCTAGCAGTACTAACTGGTAACTTAAGTAGTACTAACACTTTGACTTGGTAGTACTAAGTCTAATGAGTTTAATTCCCAACATTTAGCACACTTAAAACTCGTTTTTGAGTTTTGTATTTATAGGGTATGAAGTCGGTGTCGATATGGCATATCCAATGTGTTGGATACGACGTATTGGAGTTTCTTAGAGTAGGGACCATGTTTGATATCTTCCAGAATATTTTATTTCCATATAGCTTGAATACGGCATATTGCCTTTCCTGGATACGGCGTATTGGTCTTATGTCCTTACGTGGTCATTGTGATTGCAAAGGCACTTATACTCCGTAATCCTATCCTTGATTAGATACGACGGTATTGGTTCTCAAACAGTAATCTTCAAATATCTTCGTTATAAGCCTAGAATGGCGTGCCTTTTATCAAGTTTCCTCACCAAGTACTCCATAATTACTGCAATTCTTAAATATGAATGATTAAGAACAATTCTTTGCATAATCATACAACATTGGTTAATTACATTGGACAAATTATGCTATAGAAATAGACGTTATTGATGTATGCTCAATATCCCCCCACTTTAAATCCTTACTTGTCCTCTAGTCCCTTTAGAAGTTAATAAAAATGTATCCCTAACGGATATTTTCCCGTAAGAGCATTTATTTGATTCTATTACAATTACACAACCAAACACCTCAACGAAATAAGAAGATGAAAACCTCAAAATCACACACTAATCTAATGTGGTAACCATGTAACTAATTCGCCTCAATTGTTCGATGATCATGAACGAGAATTCTAATCAAAACCTTGGCAGAGGCTACACCTACTCCACGAGCTAGAGCTAATGAGTTAACAAGTTTATAAGAAAAATATGGGTTTTATGATAAGTTAATGTTGATACTCTAACTAATCTTTATCATACCCATATTCCAGGAGGGCGACAAGACCACACATACACACCCATAACGACGGATAGAGCGCATGTGACAGATCGCTCACCAATCCCCCTCGAATAAGTTAAAGAGAAGGACTAGTATCGTAATATAGGGTATGGGGTCTTCTAACTTCACACAATAGTAATAAACCAACAAGAGCAGCCTGAAGACATGCATCCATGCCAGTACAACCGGAATAAACATCATGCTCGATCACATCCTCATATCGAGTAAAGACCCAAGTTTTACACTGCTTAGGAAATAGGGAAATAACTGTGTTAAATAAAAAATTACGGAACAACTAGATTAAGTCTAATATACAAGTGCTATACACATATTTCCCGACCGTACCATGATAAAGACACAACTATTACAAACGTCTTGATCAATAAGATAGCAAAACAACAACCTAACGTTGGCGTTCCCGTAATGGTACAACGTCCCAATCATCCCTCAGAAACTTTACATACTTTACAAGGCAAATGACGATATCTTCCACTTTATACAATACTCTACAACGTTCACTTTAAAGACGTATCAACGAATAATCGATCCTTCGTGTGATTTCTTTGATATTTACGAAATGATTATCTTCAAACTTTCCTTCTCTTTTTTGTTGCGATTTTTCTAATTTTTTTACATCTAACTATATACGAAACTCGGAGTAGTTTCACCATCTTCACGATCATAATAATTTTGGATAATTCCTTCGATAATTCTTCATTCTTCGGACGTACCATTAATTATGAGGGTAGTAAAAATACATGAGTTTTGACTACATTATACATTTCCATTTGCAATGTGCAAATTTATTCCAACCGTACCAAAATTGACACAAGACTCGGGAAATACATACTTTACACTTTAAGCAACTAGCAACTGTAAAATAAACTTAATCTAACAGGGTAGGCTAAGGTGTAAAGGTGTAATGAATAAACCAATTGGGTGTAATTCCTAAAGATTGGACTCTACGGGTTGTTTCTTTTGAGGGTATATACTCTTAAGTGAGAGTAAATAAAGGGTTATAACGGAGTTAAAGCTAAACCAGACATAGTTAGTTAATTAAACAACACGAAAAGCGATTTGAGTGTACTACAAAATTTACCAATTTAAACAATTACTACCATCTAAATCCATAGTACTTCCATCACTGTGATCTTTAATAGATATACCATGCAAATTCTAAAGTCCACTACAAATCACCGTCACACTCCTTTTGTTGAATTTGGTAAAGCATTTATGTACACCGGATAGATTGAAATCACTCATAATATCTACAAGGTGAATAGTCAGTGGGTTTATGTTATCATGTACTTTTCATAAAAGTATGCTTGATTTTTTTTATATTTAAGCTTAATTTAAGCATTTTAGTGTGAAAAATAGGACAAGTATACATTCTAATTCCCATCCCCCACCAACACATATACACCCTTCCTCGTTGTATAGATAAACATTAATTACGGCATTAAAAAAGAATTTAGAATGGAGAAAAAAAAAAACCTTGATATTTGCTCGGATATATTCTCCATGTTGATTTATTACAAGAATTCGTTTGTTGAGAACGGAAGCGAACAGAGTAAGCCTCCTAAAGTTTTTAAGACTCCAACACGTTACAGATCTCACAGATTTGATAAATTCCTTCCCCCCCTCCACCACTATTCGTTTAATTTATTCTTTTAACGCTGTCCTGGTCTATTATAGGAAAAACATACATTCCTATTCTTGGTACATACGGTTAATTTAAACTAAACTAAACAAACTAAATATGAGTCAATCTGGTGAATACACCGTATCATGTGCATGAATACGTCGTATTGCCAAAACTGACAATAATGTTTTTAAAGTGCATAAAAAGTAAAGACTGATAACGTCCAGACATTCAATACGCCGTATGATATTGAGCGGATACGCCGTATTGATGTCTGGGAAGACAGACTCAATAAAAATAAATAACTATTCCAAAGTATGTCTCTTGAGCACTGTTTTTTTACAGCGAAGACCTTTACGTTAGATTATTCTTTAGCTATTCTCACCTCTAATCACATGCACGCTAAAGTGCCCGCTAAATTTGGTTAATTATTGTATGAATCCCTTCCTACTCCTCCGTCCTCACATCTCGATTGTATTCGGGTCCTAAGTTCAAGACTCTCTTGTAGAACCCCTTAAGCTTTTGGTATGGATGCGAGATTCCATTCTTTTTATCTTTATCACTTACCCTCGGTAATGGCGGGATCTTGTTGCATTGCTCATTAGTGCGGTGTTTAAACCTCAGATGTGATCGTGCCATTTGGTAAGTTACACTTTCGTTACCATTATAAATGGTAATTATCCCTTCGAACCGCCTTGCTTTAATTCTAACTTCTCTTAAAAATGGTTCGCCAAAAATAACATCGCCCATTCCTTCATTACGATAAGCATCCATATCTTTTAAAACTGCGAAATCCATCACAACAAAAAAGGTTCCAACAAAAATAGCATATTTCCTAAAGCTCTCTAACATTATCCGCTTTGTACATCACCAGCTTAACTTTCATTCAAGAATTAGAAATATTTTAGGACATCACATGACATAACCATAATGGATGAAGGTTTACTGTGGTAAATTCAAATCCTATCATGCAAGAAAACTTTAAGTTGTGAGCATAATCTATATGGATCTTCTTATCATAGTCGCAATAACTAGGGTAATCATCAATTCCAGTATCAAGTTCATCATCCCTAGTTTTAAATTCCTCAATTACCTCACCTTCCTCAATGGTGGGCATCAAATTATCACCTTGATTTCTCCTAAGCTCAAATGGTTCATTTAGATCATTTAATTCGATGTAATATCCATTCAAAGGGTCTAATGATCTATTAATCACCAAAGTCTCTCCCATAAGCCTAGCTGCTAAATCAAGCTCCATTCTTTCTATTAAACTTAGCATGTAGACCCTCTTAATTAAACTACTAGCATTAACACTTGTGAAATTAATCCTTTCTTCCCCGACCCTTAAAGTAATCTTTCTTTTGTAAACATCAATCTTAGCACGGTCGGTAGAAAAAAAATGGTCTTTCGAGGATTAAGGGCACTTTGATATCCTCGGGCATATCTAGAATTATAAAGTCTACTGGGAAAACAAATTTACCAATACCTACTAGCACATTTTCAGCTATTCCTTTTAGATATTTCACTGTCCTGTCTGCCAATTCAACTGTCAACTTAGTGTTAGCTAATTCGCCTAATCCTAAGTTAAGGTACGTCGAGAGAGGCATAACACTAACGTTAGCTCCTAAGTCAACAAGGGCATTATCAAAGCAAACATTATTAATAAAGCAAGGTAAAGTGAAACTCCCTGGGTCTTTCTCCTTTCGGGGTACGGAATTATTGATATGTGAAACTTCAGAGTGAGCTTCCGAGAATTGCGGTCCATATGATCCCTTCTTTTCTTCATAGTAGTACCCATTCAAACGACTTGGAAACGGAATCATCGTTTGTCTTGTCTCGTACATGAGTGTACGATTCTGTCTAGTAGATACGGCGTATTGGTTGGATCCAATACGGCGTATCGGGTATGAATCAGCTTCAATAGTAGTCGAAATCGATTTGACTTGATCTCGGGTTTGTTTCAGTTAAGCTTGGTAGGCTTCCAAATCCTCTTTCCTATAGTACCTTGCTCATTTGCTCGATTTAGATCTCTAAAGTTTTAATTGATGCTCCTTGGTTCCTTATGGCAGCATCCATCGAAGCTCGGATTTCTTTAATTAAATTGGAATTTTCTTCGTGTCTCTTTGCGGATTCACTCAGAATGTGCTCAGTGTATCTTCCATAGTTTGGCTTCGTTCTTGGTATAAAAGGATTGGCCGTTGTTCCGTTGATTGTACCCTCGGAGTTGTTGCTGATATCTTCCCTCCTGAAAAGAGATCACCAAATTGCGTGTAGTAAGCTTCTTCTAGGGTTTTCCCTTCTTCTTTTAGTGGGCAAACTTGCGGTGTAACGGGATCCCTTTGAATTGTTCGACATCAAGTGAGCCAGCATAACTTTTCATTTACCTTCTTGATCTCCCTTCCTAGATTGTTCAGTTGTGCTTGTATAGCAGCCAGTCCGTCAGAAGTCTCAGTACTTCTTCCTCTTGATGTTCCATTATGCCATTTTTGAGAGTATTCTGCCATTTCTTGAATGGTTGTTTTAGCATCGGCAGTAGTCATGGTTGGAATGGCTCCTCTTGAGTCAAAAATCTATCGTGTTGGAATATCCAAACCCATTGTTGAATAATAATTCCCTCTGCATCTCTGTAAAATAGTATTGAGGACACTTCATTTCAAGAGTTCTTAAAGCGCTCCATGTCTTAAACAAAGGGTTTCATCTGACTCTTGCTAAAAGTTGTTTATTTTCTCTATTTTCTTCGCAGTTTGACCAGGTGGACAATATTTGTTCAAAAACTTAGTTTTAAGATCTTCCCAAGTTTTGATCGAATCAGTTGGTTTATTTCTTAGCCAACGACTTGCGGCTCCAGTTAAGGATATAAGGAAGACTCAGAGCATTAGTTGATCTACAGTAATGTTAGGAACATGGAATAAGTCAACAATTTTGAGAACTTTCTCAATGTTTCATTTGCATCCTCATTATCGTAACGCTAATATGTGTTTTCTCAAAGCTCCTTAAGAAATTGTCCTTTCAGTTCAAAACTATCTTTTTCCTCAATCTTAGGCCTAGCAACTCCCGATCCATAGTCAGTTCGGGTCTTGCTCATGTATTGCTCCATTGTTTCCGCCATTGCTTCTGCTTCTTCTTCCTCCGAGTATCTTGGTCAGAAAAGTAGATTGAAATCCAGGAGATCTCAATTGTTAAGATTAGAGATCTTGAAGTGTCTCCTTGATGATCAAAACTCTCGTTAGGTCTTTGTATAGGTGTAAATAGCTTCGTTCGTATTACTCTTGTCATGCAATACCTGAAAAAGGTTAAAACATCAGTAGGATTTTTCTTGAAGAAATGTAAAAATTTGGCCGAAAAATAAATATTCAGCTCTGTTCCATGACGGATCGATACGCCGTATCTAATGGAAGTGGATACGCCATATTAATCTGTTGGGATGAATATGCTGTATTGGACAGAAAACTAGATACGCCGTATCTGATGGAAGTGGATACGCCGTATCTGATGGAAGTGGATACGCGTATTCAACTATCTACCAGAACAGTACAATTAAATACGCAAACAATTAAACACACAAATATACAAGCAAACAATTAAAGACAAATATACAAAATTTACAGAATATACAAGAATATACACTAATCTAAATAACACTAATCCTAAGGGTTAGTCTAATCAATGTTAAAAACCAAAATATCAAATAAAATTAAGATTAATTTTAACTCCTCCGGAACGAACGCCAAAAATTAATTGCTGTCGTTGTTTGGTTATTTAAGATGATTCAAGTTTATGAAATTTATATTTTGTGTATCTTCAAACAAAAAAACACAACACTCTTTATCGGCAGTGTATCGGTCGGGTAGGTTTTTATGGTAAAGTGGGTGTCGAACTCTTGAAGCAAGGTTATAATCATATCAATTTAATTATTATATTGGTTATCTAAATCTTGTTACATGCTATTTCTATCATAAAACCTATGTTAAACCTACGTTAGTCTAAATCCTAATTCTAACGATAAAAGGGGGGTTTCAGCCTAAGAGACTGGCACGGTTTGGTTTGTGACTACAACCAATTCAAGGCACTTTTACCCACGCAAGCTAATTAACAAAAGATGAAATAGCAGTCGAACCTTATATAAGAAAATTGTATTAACCATTATTAATTTGATGAGAATGTTGGTTTGTTTATTAAGTGCAATGATTTCTTCTCTCGATGTGGCATATTATTCTTAGACTTAGGCGTTACATCATCCTAAAACCTAGACACATTAATTCTGTCACAATTAAAGCATCCGCATAAAGCATCCTATTTGCTGATTATAATCTATCTTAGGGATTAAAGCAATGGTGATCTTGTTAAACCCTAGCTCATAGAGACTTTACCCACTTACCGCTTAATGGCAATTTATACACTAGTAGTCCACTTGTCCAACTATCCAATGGAATTAGAACGTTACTTGTTGAATTATCTAGGTCACCTGCTAGTCAACACGATCAATAAACCATTGGCAATATCCAATTAACTAGTTAAGCCCGAAGCGTATCTTAGACACAGACTTAGAAGGACAATATTTGTGTAATTCTAGATGTATAAATTACTATATGGAGAGCTATCACAGACTCTAGATCTGCTTGGTCCGATCACTAGAATCCAGTTGATATGATAGGTTGCTACAAAAGCGCGTAAAAATAAGTCTAAATGATAAACAATAAAAACACGCACTCAACAATTAAATTAGAAATTAAAGATAAATAAATACCAAACATTCAAATCTTCATAATAATGGCTAATACCCAAAGGTATTAGCCTTCAAACGTCATAATAAATACAAGAGCAATTATTTAGCCAATGTAAACTAACCGAGTTAACGAATGATACCAAAAACTGAGCGATTACTAAAGTATATGGAATTACACGTTGTCTTTTATGGAATTGAATACGTTGCTCGACCTCTTCTGCTCTTTTTCTTCTTTGAAAATCGACTTTTTTGGTTTAGGTATCGAGAATATGATTTAGCACACTTAACACTCGTTTTTGAGTTTTGTATTTATAGGGTCTAGAAGTCGGTTGGATACGATGTATCCAAGACTTGGATACGGCGTATTGGGGATTTCTTGGAGTAGGGACAACGTTTGATATCTTCCAGAATATTATATTGATTCAATATCTTGAATCGGCATATTTGAGTCTATGGATTCGGTATTGATCTTTATTCCTTTAATGGTCTTTGGTGAGTGCAAGCTCGGTTACGCCGAATCTCTTGATGGATACGGCGTATATTGGTCTTAGATATTAATTTTCAAAATCTCTTTAATTTAAGCTCTAGAATGCGTGGCTTTTGCTATCTTTCACTAATTACTCCATCATTTCTTGCAATTTCAAAATATAAACTATTAAGTACACAATTCGTTGGAATAACTATTACAAAATGGGTTAATATCGTGGATACAAGATGCCTATTAAAATAGACGTTTGTGTTGTCATCATTATATATCCTTGAGCTTGTGAGTTCTTGACCCTCTTTTTTTTCTAACTTGTGACTTATTAGTTTCAAACTTGTAATTCTTGAAGCTTGAGAGTCTTAGTGTTCTCAGGTCAAGCTCTCTTGTTGCAAATCTTGGTACAAATACCATCAACTCATTGAGTTTTCAGTCATATCTCATCATCTTCGAGGTGTGTAACTCCTGCGAGCTTAGTGAAATCATTGGATGTTTTAGACCATTCTCAAACCTATTTTGAGCAATTGTGTCCCCAATGGTGTCTTGGCGCCTGGGACCACCCCTGAAGTAGTTCTCTGGGCGATTAGGTTCATAAGTGTTGCCTTTAGATCTGGTCTTATTGATGTTACCAATGTTCCTGCTCTGCTTCTAAGCTAGAAGTAGTAGTGTGCAGCCCTTACCAAACGCTATCCTATTTCTCCTCATTGAACAGTACCCATTGCCTACATATTCAGTAGAACCACTAGGCTAAGGTACCTCGGTGTTCTTTCTCTTAGGCTTCTTAGGTTTTTTAGTATTTTTGAGGTTGAGAGGTTGATGGTTGAGTAATGGTGGGTGTGTGTTAGGGATCAGTGGGCATTGCTGACTTCACCATGTTTTGTGAGCTTGCTTACCTTCAGTGTAGGAAATAAGGGGGTTCTCTTATTCAGAAATTCCATTTCCCTACCTTCGCATATTTCTAAAGATCTTAGTGTAGGTGGGGGCAATAAAATTCTCTTGTGATTTGACATCCCTTCCAGTTGCCTATCCAAAAAGACTTGTATAAATCTTGGATACATCAAAAAATTTCCTGCATTATGCAAGCTCTTCACCATACTTTCAAAAATAAGCTTTGAGAAATTAAACTTCTGACTTGTTGCCAAGCAGATAATAGAAGATGTTATATTACTACTAAATTCATTCCATGCTGTTGTTTTTGGACTTAAGCATTGTAAAACAGTATGAATAAGGAATTTCCATTGTGGTGAAAAGAATACCTTAAAGAAAGTGAGCTTCTGAGAAAGTTTTTCATACCCCATTAGTGTAAGCTGTTCAAAAATAGTAACATTGGGTAGACAATCAACACCTTCAGCATCTTCTAATTGAAGATCTCTTCTTACAATCGACTCAGTAATGATGATCTTCTTTCCATCCACTAGGGCTTGTAACTGTACTTCCCCATTGAGAGTTTTAACCTTAGCAGTAGTCCATAATTGCTCAATGCAAGAGAGATATATAGTGGGGTTAACGGTTAATGCATATTTTATGGTGTGAGCATTCAGAAAATCCACAATTTGCTCAAACCCATCACTTTCAGTAGGTTTTTCCAAAAACGCGACCAGATTATGAGTATCAGCGAACTTTAGGGTCGTCATTATGTTGGGTTTTGATAATAAATGATTAAATTGAGTTAAGGTTTATGATTAGAGAGTATATGATTGAATGAAATCAATTAAATGAGTGAATGAAACCCTTAATCAAAGTATTTATGAAAATACCCTCAACAGCATTAACATTCACCAGTAGTTGTAAGTTTATGCCTAGCAGCATTAACTTTCAACAGCAGTAGTAAGTTTATGCCTAACAGCATTAACTTTTAAAAAAAAAAAATCTGCTAGTAGTAAAGGTTATGCCTTGCAGCATTAACTTTCAAAAAGTAGTAAGGTTATGCCTAGCAGCATTTAAATTCCTTTCCAGTCTAAACACTCTGTCTGTTTTTAATATATGCATCTTTCTTTTTGTTTTTCAACTATCCCATTTCTCTTAATTCTTATACTCACCAAATCACTCTGTCTGTTTTTATTTTACACGGCTCTCCTTTTGTTTTTATTCTTACCAAGATTCTCTCTGCCTGTGATTTCCCTGCACATAGGAAGAAAATCAGTCTCTTTTGGAGACCCAACGCCATCACTGACTTGATTGCCTTGTGCATCAATATAATCTAACTCTTTTAACAATTCAATTGACTGCACTGTTGTTGTTTGGAAACAATGTTCTGTAACTTTATTCTTTTGATTTTCTTAAACTAAACAAGTGAGGTATTTAACAGCATAAACCTGGTTTCCCTTAACAGCATTAAATACTGCTTTTGGCCTAGCTGTATTAACATTGTTACCCCTAACAGTATTAATCCTTTGATTAGAGTTACTATTTTTAGTTGTTGTTTTGTTGTTAGTGGGCCTTCTAACAGTTGAATGTCTTTATTTAAAAACAATTGTATTTGGGTCTTGCACTATTCACCATTGTTCTAAGTTTGAGCTGTACTTATTCTGGTTTAGCGGTAGTACGTGATTTAGGGCTGACCTCATTAATACTGCTTTTAGCAACCATGTTCCTTTAGGACTGGGGTAAGTCATTTCTAGATAAATTTTTGGTGATTCACCCTTTGAGTATTGTCCCTATGGTTTTTACCATCTTTTTATTATTAAATTTTCTACTATGGTTATCAACAATCATACTGCGGTGATCAATACTTCCTCATTCAAAACACGCTTTTCTAACATCTCATAAATTTACGGTCCTAATACCTTTGATCGACATCTTATCTATTCCAGTTTCTTCTGATATGCCTCTTCTACGAAATGTGAGGTGTTTTGCCTTTTGCTCAACTTGTTTAGCAGGTGTCCTATCAGTTTTTCCTTTAGGTTTAACAAACTCTATCTTAGCAAAACTAGACTTAACTGTTTTCTTTTCAATCTTAGGCTTTGACTCAGCTTTATCCTTACTATCTGATATCCAATCTTCAATAAGTGGGGGACCAAGGTTCTTCCTAACAGCCTTAGGTTTATCTGCACTAGCCTTAGCTTCACTAGTCTCAACTACATGCTTCTTAACTGTAGGCTCACTAACTATAGGCTCATTCACAAACTCTTCTAGACCAGAGAATGACACATCAAGTTTTGGAGGCATAAAGTTTCCTGTATAGGGAGGTGGAATAGTATTATACCCTAAACCTGTTTTACAATTATCAACTATCTAACAGTCTATTAGTTTGCTTAAGTTTTTAGATGAATTCTCAAAATTTTCTACTGTTAGCTGAATTTCATCCTTATGTTTTTGAGCCAGTTCCAACTTCCTCCTAAGCTCTGTAATGGCTACTTCTCTTAAATGAATCTCACGTTTTAAGACCTTGATATCTTACTCATAAACAAACTCATTTTTCTTATAAACTAGAAGTCTTGCTTCTACAGACTCTAAACCTGTTTTATAAGCAATAGCATTTAACTTAGATGTCCTTAAGTCTTTTAACAGTTGTTCATTTTGTTCTTTAATAATTTTAACATTTTCCAAACAAGATGATGAACAGTTTGAATCAGTAGATACCTCAGAGTTAGAACTTGTAGAAGAGTAAGCCATGAGTTGTAAAGTTAGTTTAAACCTTCTTCTTTTTTTTTTTTTTTTTTTTTTTTTTTTTCTTTTTTTTTTTTTTTTTTTTTTTTTTTTTTTTTTTTTTTTTTTTTTTTTTTTCTTTTTTTTTTTTTTTTTTTATATTTTTTTTTTGCTTGATCACTTAATCATAACAGAAAACCTTCACAAGACACTCAAAGCCATTTTAAGTAGTTATCTCTACTGGCACAACCCTTCTTGTGTTCTCCTTATTCCTGTTTTCTTGGTTCCTTGGAGCCATGCACTCCCTTACAAAGTGTCCCCTTTTGTGATAGTTGTAACACTCCACCGTAGACTTATCAAACCTAATGGTCTCAGTACCATTCATAGAAAACTTTCTTTCAGTGTTCTTCAAGAATCTCCTTGCCTTTATTGTTAGCATAGCCATCTGTCACCTTAAATCCATCTCTTCTAAATCATCAGGATTAATTTGTTGCAAGTCCTCATTGTCAAGTTGTGGACTGTTTGGTTGACTTGCAAAGAAAGCACACTGATTGACAGCATCACTCAAGTTGTCAATTGTTGTTGAGTTAACAGCGTAGCTTAAGTGCTAGCAGTTTGCACAGCACCTTGAGCAGTATTTAACTGGCCTTTTGTATTGATGTGCTGTTTTAAGGACTACCAAAGGCTACGTTTTGTGTATTTGTGCTTAAGCTTGATGTCCTGTAACCTATGGTTTTTTAGATCTTAGGTTTTTGTAAAGATCATCTAGGCTGTACTGTATATATCCCAGGCTTGTTCCTCCATACAATGGTTTGTGTGTTCCATTTTGGTGACAGACTTCTTAAGAAATTCTGAATCACATCTTCTTGTGAGATACTTTCACCATGAATCTCTAACTGACTGATAAGCTTTTGAAGCCTATCAAAGGTTGATTAAAACCTCTAAGCTAGATGCAAGGTAAAATTTTCATATGCTGCTTTAGTAGATGCCTTCTGAGTCTTTTTAGTAGTAGCATTCCTCCATACCTCTTATCAACGCCTACAGCAATGATTGCATCTTTGATGGAGTTAAACTTCAATTGATGTTCATTAGGGATGCCCATCAATAAAGTGCTTCTTGCCTTCAACTCTAACATCCTTTGTGCCTTTTCTTCAGCAGTTGTAGGAGCAATTATAGTCTCAACACCTTTAACAACTTTTGTTATTGGAGGGGCTATTTACCATACTCTATGACTTCCCATAGTAGACAAACATCAGCTGGATGTACTATTTCTATCTCTCGTCCTCTAAAGCTCATACATCACCTGGTTTGAGCATATGGCACCTTTTGATGCAGCAACCTATGTGTGAGTCTTGATCCAATCTCTTTTTAACAAACAAAACATTGTGTGCTAAAAGCAATTTCTTCTTATTTAAAGCTTCTCAACAGATGCTTTGTCACCTCTTATGATCCCACTTGAATAGATCGTGAATTCCTTAGCTTGTGTAAGTTTAGTTATGCTAGATAAATCCAACACACTATGTTAGAAAACTTTCGTAAAAATATCGCAAAGATTATGCAGAATCTAATCTTTGATCAATAAGAAGAATATGCAAATAGAACAGTAATTCTAATGAACACGCAGATTAACAACCAAAGCTTCAATATATTAATACGAATACTCTAACTAGTATTAGGGTTACTAAACCTTAAAGCTATAATGATATCAAAACAAAAGATGTTGGAAACTAGAAGGGGGGGTTGAATAGTTTACATGTCTGTTTTACGGTTTAAAAGTTTACATTCAAAAATGTATAGAACCGAGTTATATGTTCAATGCAAATACACACAATATGAACAAGCAATAACTATCTAAACGAAAAATAAATAACAACAATAATAATGGAAAGAGATAAGGAAAGAAACAAACCACAAAAAACACCGAGATTTTATAGTGGTACGGCTACGAAGAACCTCTTGCCACTTACTCACTCCTCGAGTATCCGACTCAAGATTTCACTATGTCAACAAGCTCCATTTAGGCGGAGAAAATAGTTTACACGTCGCTTACGTTATTTTCCGACACTAAGTTAAATGTCGAGTCCTAATCTTAGCTAGAACCAATCTACCACTTCACAAGATATACCACCTCACAAGATCACATATCGGATCTTAATCCATATCTGAATACACAAAATACACATGATAATACAATAGAGGTTTGGTACTTAGAAAGGAAAAGAGGAGAGATCACATTAATTAACACTATTGTTTCTTGATGTTACGAGTTTCTTATCTTTCACTTGAATGAGATGGCAAGAGCATGAATAAGAGAGATTAGATCACTGGGAAACAAGATCTATGTATGTTAGTGATCAAGAGTTTTTAGTGAGAGAAAGAAGGTTTAGAGAGAGAAAGAAAAGACTAAAAAATTTCATGCAAAGAGGAATGTTTTTCTGCTGGGAATGGAGCAGTATTTATTGGCAGGGAATCTCAACGGTCATCTGGTAGCGGTCCCTTATATATAAGGGGGCCGCCAGGCCTATAAGGGGGCCGCCACTAGACTCTGCTCCCTTTTTTGTCTTTTTGTGGTGAATGTTGTATATGTTATGGAACCTTCTATTTTGGGGGGAAAATTTAAATTTTAAATTTTAAGTTTTTTAATAAAACTTTTCTTTTAATTAGAAAATATTTTGTAAATGTATTTTTTAGAAACATACTTTTGTAGAATTAAAAGTGAGGAATAAGAGAAAAATATTTTCTTGATCACTAATCATGCTTAATATTATTTCTGTATTGTTCGATTACTTTAAGTGATCACTATCTTAGATATGAATTTAAATTGGAATAATTTGATAAACGTTTTTTTTTATTGTAATATCGTTTTTACATTTTGCTTATTATCAAAAACGTTAAGGAGGATCCCGAAAAAAAATATAAATAACGTTTTTAGACATTATTTGTATTAACAATCTCCCCCTTTTTGATGATGACAAAATATAAAATCATTTTAAATAAAATTAAAGATGTCAAATTATTAAATGAGTTATGTTCCATTTCTCCCCCTTTTTGTCGAATTCAAAAAGAATGATCGTCGAGTTGTTGAAGGAAGAAAGAAATCGACGATATCAAGACTCCCCCTTGATGTGTGCTCCCCCTTGTTCGGGGCACCAAGGGATCGATCTTACGAAGATTGTGTGCTACAAAACAAGGTTAGAAGTACAAGTGCAAGACAAATATCTTTCAAGTTAACACATTGTATTCAATTTAACAAAAGAAGAGTTTCATTCAACCAACAAGAAACTCATACACTAGCACATCCAACTAATACATTCAACATAAAATTTAAAAACTAGATCTTAATAAGAGCTAAGACACATTCATACAACATTTGTATGAATCATTACAATAGAAAGTAGATAATCATAAAGACATAATAAGGCATAGATCTACACTAGTTGATTCTTGAAAGGTAGAAGATGCCATAATCAAAAGATGAGAGAGCAATTATTTAGGAAGATTAATCATGTAGGAATGATTAATTAAAGAGGGAAAAAAAGGGTTGGTGAGCCATGATTTGGAGGGATACGGGTTGGAGGGATGGGACGGGTTAAGAGATAGTGAATGAAGTTGATTTCATTTCTTAAAGAATGGAATTGGTGTCTAGAAAACTTGCAACAATGACAAAAACTTGAGTAAAATTCAACTTAAGCATGAGAAGGAGGATGAATTTGTGGTGGTGGTGTTGAAGGTGGTGCATGAATGTAGGCATTGGATGGATTATTGTGTGAATCAAGAATGTTGGAAATATTGTGAAGTTGGTTAATCATTTGATCTCTTAAGGGATTGTAAGATGGTGGTAAAGGAGATTGTAAGTAGACTCTTGGAGGAAGAGGAGGTGAGTCATTTTGGGAAGGAGGTGATGATTTTAGAGTGGATGTTTTATGTTTCCATACTTGTCTAACCGACATCCTTGGTTTTCTAGAGAAGTTGGAATGGTGGTTTGAGCAAGACATTGATAAAGAAGAAGAGAGATTTGAAAGAGATAAAGATGGTGGTGAAGTATGAAATTTGGGTGATTAAATAATGAGAAAGATTGGATAAAGTGGCAAAGCATGGTTTAGGAAGAAGAGAATGCCAAATATGGTTTAGCCAATCTGGGAAATGACAGCTTGAGGATATAGGTAAAAGGGTCAAGATACAGAAAAAGAGGTAAACTCGAAATTTTTCTTTCCCTCCTGGCGGCGGTCCCAAATATATTGGGATGCCGCCGGGTATATAAGGGGGCCGTTTTCTGGAGGCAGGAATATTTCCAGTTTTCTTTTTTTTCTTAAGTCCAGTGATTTTGGCTTTTACCAATATTTAAGAATCAAGTAGTTCAAGCAATAATATGAAGTTCTATTCTAACATACAAATCATTTAGCAAGTAGTGGCATTTTTTCTCATGTTATAATCATAAAATTTGCTAGTCATAGAAAGTTAATAGAATGTAGAAGATTATTCAAGTCAAATGCAAATAAAATTTGCTACTCCTAGTCCTAATAATAGAGAAATATAATGTATTAAACACGAGAGATGATGATGATGATGATAATAATAATAATAATAATAATAATAATAATAATGGTGTCATAGTAGTTTTGCCAACACGTTCATTTTTGTTTTCCACCCATCATATTCTTGAGAGCTTGTCCAATTGATCTTAACCCTTCCCGGTGAGCATCTTTTTGTTGGGTTTAAAGATTAATAGTTTCAGAGAGATGGGTATTCAAGTAATGACTTTCACGAGGAGGGTTTTGAGTGACTCTAGGGACAACATTAGATGAAGAGGAGACATTTTGGGAAGGTGAAGAGGACGAGTTGGAATGAAATGAGTCATCATCATTTTCACCAACTATGGCGTCTAGTGAAAGAGATGAAGAGGGATGATTTTGAGTGGTAGAGGAGGAGCTAGCATTTGACTCACGAGGTCTTTTCTTGCCTCAATCCGCTCACGTCTTTCGCTCATAATGAGGAGCGAGCGAATGCATGGCTCGATCACGTGCGAGGTAATGATCGAATGCTAGCTCAAGAGAGATGGACACAATATGC
>BQNB010024547.1:0-15130 GCA_026074375.1 Tanacetum coccineum | reverse complement strand
ATTGTTGACAGTTTAAACATGTTTTCTCAAGTCAATAAGGTGCAAGTCATGGGTACATTGGGTGGTCGTCTTTTGATGTCATATCGCTATAAACATTTACATGCATTACATTTTGGTATATTGTTATGTTGTGAAATCTTTACTTTTTAAGTTAAACAATTTAAGCCTATAGGCTTTTGTAACAAACCATTTATAAAATCCAATGTATCAGATTTTAAACAACTCTTTTATAGGTCGTTCTCATATCTTGTGCTATTGATCTATGAAGTAATACCCCTGGAACATCATATTCCGATGTGGCCCATTTTGGGAGTGTTACATACATTACTTATTTGCATCTAGTATACATGCTTACATGTCATCATTTTAGCATTAGTTGATTTTACTAAGTGCATACATAAGTTATATACGTGTTTATATTACATTATGTATATTACTGATGGTCCTATATAACATACTTATACAAGTTTATATTATGGTTACAGATTTTCCATGTCTTAAGACAACGCATCGTCCGCTGTTACCTATACGTCCGTATCTTCCGATTCAAATGGACCATCATCATGGGGTATTCCACTCGTGAATGCCGGCGAGATTCCAGAGATGGACCCTTACGAGGAGGTGGCCCAACAAGGGTAGGCACACCCACTGTCACATGCCTATGTACCTGATCCCATGGAGTTGGATGAGCATGTACCAGTATATGTTCTAGAGCCAGAACACCCAGAGTACCATGCACTATCAGATGATGACATTCAGGTCGAGGATCAGCCTTATGCTGATGATGCTTCACCGACTACTGAGTCACCTGGATACATTGTCGACTCGGATTCAATGGAGGAGGATACTAATGCAGATTCTATTGATTATCCATATGAGCTCGAGGATGGCGAGGAGGATAACGATGAGGATCCTGAGGAGGATCCTAGTGAGGAGCATGAGCCAGAGGATGACGACGATGATGATGATACAGATGATGCGGATGAGGAGCCCACTAAGGACGAGGAGGAGGGGGAGCACCCAGCTCCGGTTGATTCTTTCGTTGTACCTATTATTGACCCTATTCCCTCAGTTGGGGATACAGAGGCATTTGAGACGGATAAGTCTGCACCTACACCGAGATCACCTCAGGCTAGGGTCCCTTTTTCTCAGACACATCTCTATAGGGCACGAAAGACTGTCTGACTTGAGCCACCTATGTCAGCATCTATGAGGCATGTATTTCTGAGCATGCTGCCACACCTATACCACCTACCAACCCTACCTAGATCAGGCACCATTGGGTCATAGGGCAGCCATAATCTGTATTAGAGATGACATCCCAGAGGAGGACATGCCACCTCAGAGGAGATTTGAACTTACTGCTCCCCCACATGAGTGTGATGTAGCAGAGACATCTGTTACTGCTGTTGATGCTAGAGCACCTAGATGTCAGTATGATTTTGTTGATACTGTTGAGGCAGGATAGGGTTTGATTTGTAGTCCTGGTCATGATGCCCGGACTCTTGCTAGAGTTGTTGACAGAGCAGAGAATGTTGGTTATGTTAGAGCTTTACAGGCTTCTGAGCATAGGATGATGACTTCCATTAAGGAAGTTAACTTGAGGGTCTGCTACCAGGCATAGGTTCACAAGAAGGAGAGTGAGGATTTCTATACACAGCTTCTTGACGCTCAGACTGACCGCAGAGACATTAGACTCGAGATTGATGTAGTAAGAGTTCAAAGGACTGATTACGAGACAGAGTTGCGTGAGGTACGCTAGGCTTACCTTAGTTCCGAGGCTCAGAACAAGGCATTATTAGCGTGACTTGAGATACTGGAGACTCACATGAGTCGTATGGAGTGGCAGCGCCAGAGATCTGAGGATGATGCAGTCAGACAGATCATGCGTACCCAGGTGCTAGAGGCTAGAGCTCGAATTGATACGGTGGAGGATGCCGGTGGTAGCTGTTAGTTGTACTTTTCATTTCTAGTTATCATGTGTAGTTTATTAAGCATTATGGGTAAATCCTAGCTAATAGACTCTAGGGCGTATTTTCATTTTTTGTACTAAGATCATTTGTGGTCATTTTGTATCCAAACAAATCATGTATGATTCGACATTATGTTATGAAATGTTAATGTATGATGTTATGGTTGATCTTATTTTAATCATTCTCCATTGTGTTGTGGTGAACTTATTATTATCATATCCATTTGTATTGACATTGTGATTATATCTCACATACATTGTATTCTTGTGATTATTAGAATCATGCCTGTAACAAGACAAGGAGCAAACGACGCCATGACTCCAGTATCCATTCAAGCTATGATCAATCGGGCAATAAAAAAAAACTCTACTCAGGATGACGGAAGCCAAAGTTCAGGAGGAGGAATCAGAAGGCATGTGCAACCTGCACGTGTCTGTTCCTACCCCGACTTCATGAAATGCCAACCCTTGAACTTCAAGGGAACTGAAGGCGTTTTTGGCTTGTCTCAATGGCTCGAAAATATGGAATCAATATTCTACATTAGCGGTTGTACCGTTGAAAATCAAGTAAAGTTTGCTACTTGCACTCTGCTAGGTGCTGCACTAACCTGGTGGAATTGTCATATGAGAACCTTAGGTCATGATGCCGCCTATGCTATGACTTAGGGAACTTTCAAGAAGAAATTGACGGACAAATATTGTCCAAATGGTGAAATCAAGAAACTCAAAATTGGACTGTGGAACCTGAAGGTCAGGGGAAACGATGTTGCAGCTTACACTCAGTATTTCCAAGAACTAGCCTTGATGTGCACCAAATTTCTTGATGATGAAACCGCAAAGATTGACAAGTATATCGGTGGACTTCCCAATAACATTCATGGAAATGTCATGTCTACAAGACCCAAGACTCTTGATTTTTCTATCGAGTTGGCCAATGACTTGATGGATCAGAAACTCCGCACTTATGCAGAAAGGCAGAATGAATACAAGAGGAAGGCTGACGACTCGTCAAGAAACAATCACCAACAACAACCCCATAAGAAGCAAAATGTAGCTAGGGCGTACACTGCTGGCCTTGGTGAAAAGAAGGTCTATACTAGGGACCTACCTCTATGCACCAAGTACAATTACCATCACACTAGACAGTGTGCACCCAAGTGTGGAAAATGCAAGAGGTATGGTCATACTACCACTGATTGTTGGGTCAATACCAACAACAACAACAATAACAACAACAAGAATCAGAAGATTTGGGCATGCTATGAATGTGGTAACACCAAGCATATGAAGAGGAATTGGCCAAAACTGAAGAACCATGGGAATGGCAACAGGAATCGCACAACTCAAGGAAGAGATTATGCTTTGGGAGGAAGATATACTAGTCTGGAATCTAACGTCATCACGGGTACGTTTCTTCTCAACAACCATTATGCTACAATTTTGTTTGATACTGGTGCGGATAGGAGCTTTGTATCTAATACCTTTAGTGCCCTGATTGACATTACCCCCACTACATTAGAAAATCATTATGACGTAGAATTAGCCAATAGGAAAATCATAAGAGTCAACACCATAATTCGAGGGTGCACTCTAAACTTCATGAATCATCCTTTCAACATCTACTTGATGCATGTCCCACTCGGTAGTTTTGATGTCATTATTGGAATGGATTGGTTAACAAAGTATCATGGAGTGATCATCTACGACGAGAAGATTGTACGTGTTCCTTTCGAAAAAGAAACGTTAATTTTTCAAGGTGATGGCATCAATCAAAGGAAGGAATCCCGACTGAATATCATATCGTGCACTAAAGCACAAGAGTATTTGTCAAAGGGATGTGATGTCTTTTTGGCACACATTACCACGAAGGAAGCCAAAGACAAGTCCAAGGAGAAACAACTTAAGGACGTGCTGATTGTTAGAGACTTTCCTGAAGTCTTTCCTAAAGACTTGCCGGGTATTCCACCAGCTCTACAAGTAGAATTCCAAATTGATTTGGTACCTGGTGTTGCACCTATAGCACGGGCGCCTTATCGGTTGGCACCATCCGAAATGAAAGAACTGGCAGAACAACTTCAAGAACTATCTGACAAGGGATTTATAAGACCCAGCTCTTCACCTTGGGGAGCCCTGGTCTTGTTCGCCAAGAAGAAAGACAGATTGTTTCGCATGTGCATCGATTATCGTGAACTGAACATGTTAACGGTAGAATTGATGACTTGTTCGATCAACTTCAAGGGTCGAGTGTCTCCTCGAAAATCAACTTACGATCAGGTTACCATCAGTTAAGAGTTCGCGAAGAAGACATTCCTTAGACCGCGTTTAGGACGCGTTATGGGCATTATAAATTTCAAGTAATGCCTTTTGGATTCACAAACGCACCAGCGGTATTTATGGACCTTGTGAACCGGGTGTGCAAACCTTATTTAGATAAGTTTGTGATTGTCTTTATCGACGATATACTAATTTATTCAAAGAACAAGGAAGAGCATGAAGAGCATCTCAAATTAATTTTGGAGTTGCTCAGGAAAGAGGAGTTGCACGCAAAATTTTCCAAGTGTGAATTTTAGATTCCAAAAGTACAGTTTCTCGAACACGTAATTGATAGCAAAGGCATTCACGTAGACACAGCAAAGATCGAGTCGATTAAACATTGGGCATCTCCTAAGAGTCCAACAGAGATCCGCCAAGTTTTAGGACTCACCGGTTATTACAGAAGATTCATTGAAGGCTTTTCTAAGATTGCAAAGCCAATGAATAAGCTGATTCAGAAGAGTGTGAAGTTTGACTGGGGAAAAAAAGAGGAAGCCGCATTTCAATTGATTAAACAAAAGATGTGTAGCGCACCCATTCTGGCCTTGCCTAAAGGATCAGAAACTTCGTTGTTTATTGCGATGCGTCGCATAAGGGATTGGGTGCCGTGCTTATGCAAAACAAGAAAGTTATAGCCTATGCCTCTTGACAAATGAAGATCCATGAGAAAAACTACACAACTCATGATCTGGAACTTGGAGCTGTGGTGTTCGCTTTTAAGATGTGGAGACATTACTTATATGGAACAAGGTGCACTGTATTTACCGACCACAAGAGTTTACAACATATCCTGGATCAAAAGGAGTTGGACATGAGGCAACGGTGTTGGTTGGAGTTGCTTAGTGATTATGATTGTGACATTCGTTATCACCCGAGGAAGGCAAACGTTGTTGCTGATGCTTTGAGCAGGAAAGAATGGCCTAAAAATTTAAGGGTACTAGCCTTAGTCATGACTATTGGCTTGAACCTCCCCAAACAAATCCTAGAAGCTCAAACCGAAACGTTAAAACATGAAAACCTCCCTGCTGAAGATTTTGGAGGTATGCTCCAACAAGACCTTACAAAGGAAAGGTTGAAACCCCGTGTGGACGGAACTTTATGTTTAAACAACAGGAGTTGGTTACCATGTTACGGCGACTTAAGGACTCTAGTCATGCACGAGTCTCATATGTCAAAATACTCCATTCATCCGGGTTCTAACAAGATGTATCAGGACTTGAAGCAGTTTTATTGGTGGCCTAACATGAAGGTGAATATTGCCACTTACGTTAGCAAGTGTCTGACTTGTGCTAAAGTCAAGGCAGAGCACCAAAAACCTTCTGGGTTGCTAGTCCAACCAGAGATTCCAGAATGGAAATGGGAGAAAATCACCATGGATTTCGTCACTAAACTCCCTAAGACGACAAACGGTTATGATACCATTTGGGTGATCGTTGATCATCTTACAAAGTTTGCTCACTTCCTACCAATGAGGGAAAATGATCCCATGGAGAAGTTAATGAAGCTTTACATGAAGGAAGTGGTCACCCGACATGGTGTGCCTGTTTCTATTATCTCCGATCGTGATGGTAGATTTACGTCACTATTCTGGCAAGCACTCCATAAGGCTTTGGGAACCCGATTGGACATGAGTACGGCCTATCATCCCAAAACTGACGGTCAAAGTGAAAGAAGTATCCAAACCTTGGAAGACATGTTACGCGCTTGCTTGTTGGACTTTGGAAAGAATTAGGATAGACACTTACCGTTAGTAGAATTCTCTTACAACAACAGTTACCATACCAGCATAAAGGCCGCACCATTTGAGGCACTGTATGGACGAAAGTGTCGATCACCCGTATGTTGGGCAGAAGTTGGAGATGCTCAGCTTACTGGTCCTGCAATAATTCATGAAACCACCGAGAAGATCGTCCAAATCAAAAACAGAATCCAAGCCGCTCGTGACCGACAAAAGAGCTATGCAAACATTAGACGTAAACCAATGGTATTTCAAGTTGGTGACAAGGTCATGTTAAAAGTTTCACCTTGGAAAGGAGTTGTGCGTTTTGGCAAACGGGGGAAGTTAAACCCTAGGTATGTCGGTCCTTTCAAGGTGATCGAGAGAGTCAGAACGGTTGCCTATAAACTTGAGCTACCACAACAATTAAGCCGAGTTCATAACACGTTTCACGTGTCAAATCTGAAGAAGTGTCTGTCCGATGAATCACTTGTGATTCCGTTGGAAGAACTACGTGTTGATGACAAGCTCCACTTTGTGGAAGAACCAGTAGAAGTTATGGATCGTGAAATCAAACAATTGAAGAGAAGTCGCATTCCCATCATTAAGGTTAGATGGAACTCTAAACGAGGTCCTGAGTTTACCTGGGAACGTGAAGACCAATTCAAGCAGAAGTATCCACATCTCTTCACCAAGACCGCACCGTTGTCAAGCGCCGCGTCTTAAGCCTTGAGGACAAGGCTCATTTAACGGAGGGAGACTATAACACCCCATGTTTTCAGGTCCTATTATGATCCTAAATTAATTCATTTTCCTTTTTTTATTGGGTTGTGTGTTTACTTCCATTTAAACCACACTAATTAAATCGCGTAGACACAAAAGTCATCGTTTAGCTAGAATTGTAACCTAAACTCATTAAGACCTTACTTGACCCCCTCCGAGTTTATCATTTAATTTATATTTCATGACAAGAAAGCTTCTTGATCGCATTCATTTTATTCTATCGAAATAAAAATCTTTTAATAATAAACTACACCTAAATTTTAACTATTGTACATTAGGAAACTAGATAAACTAGGATAAAATACATATACTCCTACAATGTAGCAAGCAAATCGTGTGCTCCTTTATTCAAAAACACTCAAACCGTGTGATGCTTATAGGATACTAAAGTCAATTAAACCTTAACCCTTAAAACCCTTGGATAAAAGCCCATCGTCCCTTTTTATAAAACCCAAACAACCACGTGATTCTTAGCTGCTCTTTCCTCGACTTTGCTCCCAAGAAATCCACATTAATCGGCTTTTTGTTCCTGTACCAAGATACTTACCCAATATGGTGTTACATACACTTGTGAGTGTTCATTTGACTAGCCCTCATACCCACTTATTTGATTATAAAAGAGTAAGGGCTTAGTTAGTATCATCACAAATTCACAGGAGCACAAAGTCATCAACTCTCATACCCTTCTTCTCTCTAAATTTGGCATACACACACAATCCTTACATTTTCATTGTCTCCATAAACCCTAAACCTTATTTGTCACTCGTGGGTTTTCTATTTGATCAAAGTTCCAGCAAGCAAGAAGAATCTACGAGTTGTTACAAGTGCGAGTGGAAAACAAAGCATGGTGGAAAGTTTTAGTTTGGGTAACGAGTTGGTTTTAGTGAGAAATTAGGGTTTTCGTTGGTTTGGAATTAGGGCTTATGTTTGGGTCTAAGCCGATAAGCAAACTCTCCTCAACTCTTATGAGTCCTATGTCCTTACCATCTTATTTATACGTGCAATATATGTGTAGTGTTGTGCTTGAACTTTGTTGAGAAAACAAAACGTGACCTTTCCCATTTACTTGTGTAAAACGAATAAACATGTAAAACCTATAAGACTTACGAAGAGACTAATGAAACATGTAGATAGTTGTGCGAGGGTGTTAGAAAAACTCAGCCTCTTTAGTAGCTTAAATGCGTTGGCTAGCTAGAAAGAAAACGTGTAGGTATTATTAGTATAAAACGCAGCCTACACTAATGATTTGGAGTACACTTTTTCGACCCTTAAAAGTAGAGTATATGAAATCGAACTTGGTTATTTCAAAAGTAGGACATGTAATGAGTATTTTACCACTGGCATCATTTATTTTTGTCAAGTGAATAAAAAGTTATAAGGCCTTAAAGTCGACGTGCAAAAACTGTCATTTATGCCCTCTTTTGCAAACAGCCAATGAGCCCTTTTACTCGAATTATTGTGACTGTTACACCAAGTGAAATGACGAAATAAGTTTTGTTAAATAAAGTCCAAAGTGCTAGCTTTAATTTGGAATAGGAATCACCTTGTATCGTTTAGTATCCTGCTCGCAAATCGAGTGGGTACTTGGCTGTTTGTCACGAGTGTCGACAATCTGTCGAGCACTTGGTGTGCACACAGCCAGGTCTGCCCAACGCACACCCCCATCTTTGGCCTCATTTTTGACCTAGTTAACGACCCCGATATGTGAAAGTTATATAAGATAAATAATAGCCAGTAGGTCATAGATTACTAAAGTATTTTTACTCTGTCCTAACGTTGAGTAACGAGACCACAAAATGATTCCAAAACTCTGACCACGCAACAATTCATGCTGAAATAATCAATTATTTTCCTAAGTGTAAAACTGCCCTTGCGACACACACATGTTTAGCCTCGTTTTTAACACGTTAAACGACGTTGTTAGACAAAACTTACTTAACGAAAGTTGTAGACTACCCCGCTGAGACTTCAAATATACTTTTGGTTTTCATTGTTGTTAACTAACGAATCCGTAATTAGTTCGTAAAACTCTAAGCCACCTCATAGTAAAACTTGATCATGTATATGCTTAACTCAAAAAGTAAACGTCAACGTTTCGTCTAATTAATTAACATACTTAGAGACCAAACCAAGGGCTGACCTAAACTAATATTTTAAAGTATATACGACCTAGTTTCTTAAATGTCCGAAGTCGTAAATTATATACTTATATTTTGACCGCGTTGACCCAATAAAGTTGACTATTTTAAAACGAGAATTTTTTTTCAAATGTCATTATTTTAAATAAAGTTCAAGCACACACTAGGGACGAGGTTGCAAGTATTTAGTTTATTATATTTCCGTTTAGTAAATATGTATTATTTTACCATAGGTTGCGGATAAAGCCTTTTGCATCATTTTTCGTGCCACTACCTTGCTACTACGTTATCATTACTTGAAGTGAGTTTATAGTCCCCACTTTTATACTTTTCAATCATTTATCAAATCTCGGGGATGAGATCATGTTTGTTTTACAAAATGGATGCAAGTACATTTTAAATTCAAATATTACGAGTTTGCCTAAGTAGCTATAACCCACTATGCCCATCATCATGAACTGTCAATTGCATAGATGTAATTGTTAATTGCATTATGTGAGCGCGAATGTTATGAATAGATCTATTTGGGATTAACATCCCCGTTCGGGCAAGTAGCGCTTGCTAGTTTACCGGTTGGCCAGAAACGACGAACGTATACCATTTGGAATCATAGATGTTACGGGTTGAACATCTACATTGGGCACCATCATTCATGTGTATTTGATATACATACATTGTTTAGCTTCAGTGTCATGAGCTTAGTGCATTTCGTAATACATTTTTGTGATACTGTATTTGTTACTTTATTACAGGGAAATCTTGCTATCCGCTTCATTAAATTTATAAACCTATAAATTCACCAACATTATTATTGACAGTTTAAACATGTTTTCTCAGGTCAATAAGGTGCAAGTCATGGATACATTGGATGGTCATCTTTTGAAGTCATATTATCATAAAGATTTGCATGCATTACATTTTGGGATATTGTTATGTTGTGAAATCTTTACTTTTTCAAGTTAAACAAGTTAAGCCCATGAGCTTTTGTAACGAACCATTTATTAAATCCAATGTATTAGTTTTTAAACGACTCCTATAGAGGTCGTTCTCATATCTTGTGCCATTGATCTATGAAGTAATACCCCCAGAACATCATATTCCGTTGTGGCCCATTTTGGGGGTGTTACAGATTGGTATCAGAGCCAAGGTTATAGAGAACCAGGTCAAACGTTTTTTTACTTGGTCTATAACCGTTTTTAAACATTGTGTCATTCAAAAGTTTTCCAAAGGGACATACATACATTACTTATTTTTATATAGTATACATGCTTACATGTCATACATCATTTTAGCATTAGTTGATTTTACTAAGTGCATACATAAGTTATATACGTGTTTATATTACATTACGTATATTACTGATGGTCCTATATAATATACTTATACAAGTTTATATTATGGTTACAGATTTTCCATGTCTTCAGACAACGCATCATCCGCTGTTACCTATACGTCTGTATCTTCTTATTCAAATGGACCATCATCATAGGGTATTCCACTCGTGAATGCCGGCGAGATTCCAGAGATAGACCCGTACAAGGAGGTCGCCCAACAAGGGCAGGCACACCCACTGTCACCTGCCTATGTACCTGATCCCATGGAGTTGGATGAGCATGTACCAGTATATGTTCTAGAGCCAGAACACCCAGAGTACCATGCACTATCAGATGATGACATTCAGGTCGAGGATCAGCCTTATGCTGATGATGCTTCACCGACCGCTGAGTCACCTGAATACTAATGCAGATTCTATTGATTATCCAGATAAGCCTGAGGATGGCGATGAGGATCTCGAGGAGGATCCTAGTAAGGAGCATGAGCTAGAGGATGACGACGACGATGATGATACTAATGATGAGGATGAGGATCCCACTAAGGATGAGGAGGAGGGGGAGCACCCAGCTCTGGCTTATTCTTCCGTGGTACCTATTGTTGACCCTATTCCCTCAGCTAGGGATACAAAGGCATTTGAGATGGATGAGTCTGCACCTACATCGAGATCACCTCAGGATAGGGTCCCTTTTTCTCAGACACGTCTCTGTAAGGTACGAAAGACTATCCAAATTGAGCCACCTATGTCAGCATCCATGGAGGCACGCATTGCTGAGCATGTTGCAGCACCTATACCACCCACCAACCCTACCTATGATCAAGCACCATTGGGTCATAAGATAGCCATGATCCGTATGAGAAATGACATCCCCGAGGAGGACATGCCACCTTGAAGGAGATTTGTACTTACTGCTCCCCTACCTAGGTGTGATGTAGCAGAGAGTTCTGCTGCTGCTAGAGCACCTAGACGTCAGTATGATTTTGTTGATACTGTTGAGGCAGGACAGCGTTTGATTCGTAGTCCTGGTCATGATGCTCGAACTATTGCTAGAGTTGTTGACAGGGCAGAGGATGTTGGTTATGTTAGAGCTTTACAGGCTTCTAAGCATAGGATGATGACTTCCATTGAGGAAGTTAACTTGAGGGTCAGCTTCTAGGCACAGGTTCGCAGGAAGGAGAGTGTGGATTTCTATACACAGCTTCTTGTCGCTCAGACTGACCGCAAAGACATTAGACTCGAGATTGATGTAGTGAGAGTTCAGAGGACTGATTAAGAGACAGAGTTGCATGAGGTACGCTAGGCTTACCTTAGTTCTGAGGCTCGGAACAGGGCATTATTGGCGTGACTTGAGACACTATAGACTCACATGAGTCGTATGGAGTGGCAACGCCAGAGAGCTGAGGATGATGCAGTCAGACAGATCATGCGTACCCAGGTGCTAGAGGCTAGAGCTCGGATTGATACGGTGGAGGATGCCGGTAGTAGCTGTTAGTTGTACTTTTCATTTCTAGTAATCATGTGTAGTCTATTAAGCTTTATGGGTAAATCCCAGCTAATAGACTCTAGGACGTATTTTCATTTTCTGTACTAAGATCATTTGTGGTCATTTTGTATCCAAACAAATGATGTATGATTCGACATTATGTTATGAAATGTTGATGTATGATGTTATGGTTGATCTCATTTTATTCATTTTCCATTGTTTTGTGATGTAGTTATTATTATCATATCCATTTGTATCGACATTGTGATTATATCTCACGTACATTATATTCTTGTTATTATTATAATCATGCCTGTAACAAGACAAGGAGCAAATAACGCCATGACTCCCGTATCCATTCAAGCTATGATCGATTGGGCAATCGAAAGAAACTCTACTCAGGATGACAGAAGCCAAAGTTCAGGAGGAGGAATCAGAAGGCCTGTGCAACCTGCACGTGTCTGTTCCTACCCCGACTTTATGAAATGCCAACCCTTGAACTTCAAGGGAACTGAAGGCGTTGTTGGCTTGTCTCAATGGCTCGAAAAGATGGAATCAGTATTCCACATTAGCGGTTGTGCCGTTGAAAATCAAGTAAAGTTTGCTACCTGCACTCTGCTAGGTGTTGCACTAACCTGGTGGAATGGTCATGTGAGAACCTTAGGTCATGATGTCGCCTATGCTATGACTTGGGGAACTTTCAAGAAGAAATTGACGGACAAATATTGTCAAAATGGTGAAATCAAGAAACTCGAAATTAAACTGTGGAACCAGAAGGTTAGGGGAAACGATGTTGCAGCTTACACTTAGTGTTTCCAAGAACTAGCCTTGATGTGCACCAAATTTCTTGCTGATGAAACCGCAAAGATTGATAAGTATATCGGTATACTTCCCGATAACATTCATGGAAATGTCATGTCTACAAGACCCAAGACTCTTGATTTTGCTATCGAGTTGGCCAACAACTTGATAGATCAGAAACTGCGCACTTATGCGGAAAGGCAGAATGAATACAAAAGGAAGGCTGACGACTCGTCAAGAAACAAACACCAACAACAATCCCACAAGAACCAAAATGTAGCTAGGGCATACACTGCTGGCCTTGGTGAAAAGAAGTCTATACTAGGGACCTACCTCTGTGCACCAAGTTTAATTACCATCACACTGGACAGTGTGCACCCAAGTGTAGAAAATGCAAGAGGTATGGTCATACTACCACAGATTGTCGGGTCAATACCAACAATAACAACAACAACTAGAATCAGAAGATTGGGGCATGCTATGAATGTGGTAACACCGGGCATATGAAGAGGAATTGCCCAAAACTGAAGAACCATGGGAATGGCAATAGGAATGGCACAGCTCAAGGAAGAGCTTATGCTTTGGGAGGAAGAGATGCTAGCCCAGACTCTAACGTCATCACGGATACATTTCTTCTCAACAACCGTTATGCTACAATTTTGTTTGATACTGGTGCGGATAGGAGCTTTGTATCAAATACCTTTAGTGCCCTGATTGATACTACCCCCACTACATTAGAAAATCATTATGACATAGAATTAGCCGATGGGAAAATCATAAGAGTCAATGCTATAATTCGAGGGTGCACTCTAAACTTCATGAAGCATCCTTTCAACATCGACTTGATGCCTGTCCCACTCGGTAGTTGGAATGGATTGGTTAACAAAGTATCATGGAGTGATCATCTACGATGAGAAGATTATACGTGTTCCTTTCAAAAAAGAAACGTTAATTTTTCAAGGTGATGGCAGCAATCAAAGGAAGGAATCCCGACTGAATATCATATCGTGCACTAAAGCACAAGAGTATTTGTCAAAGGGATGTGATGTCTTTTTGGCACACATTACCACGAAGGAAGCCAAAGACAAGTCCGAGGAGAAACAACTTGAGGACGTGCCGATTGTTAGAGACTTTCCTGAAGTCTTTCCTGGAGACTTGCCGGGTATTCCACCAGCTCGACAAGTAGAATTCCAAATTGATTTAGTACCAGGTGTTGCACCTGTAGCACGGGCGTCTTATCGGTTGGCACCATCCGAAATGAAAGAACTGGCAGAACAACTTCAAGAACTATCCGACAAGGGATTTATAAGACCCACATTTTCATTGTCTCTATAAACCCTAAACCTTATTTGTCACTCGTGGGTTTTCTGTTTGATCAAAGTTCCAGCAAGCAAGAAGAATCTACGAGTTGTTACAAGTGCGAGTGGAAAACAAAGCGTGGTGGGACGTTTTAGTTTGGGTAACGAGTTGGTTTTAGTGCGAAATTAGGGTTTTTGTTGGTTTGGAATTAGGGCTTACGTTTGGGTCTAAGCCGATAAGCAAACTCTCCTCAACTCTTGTGAGTCCTATGTCCTTACCATCTTATTTATACGTGCAATATATGTGTAGTGTTGTGCTTGAAATTTGATGTGAAAACAAAACGTGACCTTTCCCACTTACTTGTATAAAACGAATAAACATGTAAAATCTATAAGACTTGCGAAGAGACTAATGAAACATGTACATAGTTGTGCGAGGGTGTTAGAAAAACTCAGCCTCTTTAGTAGCTGAAATGCATTGGCTAGCTAGAAAGAAAAACGTATAGGTATTATTAGTATAAAACGCAGCCCACACTAATGATTTTGAGTACACTTTTTCGACCCTTAAAAGTAGAGTATATGAAATCGAACTTGGTTATTTAAAAAGTATGACATGTAATGAGTATTTTACCCCTGGAATCATTTATTTTTGTCAAGTGAATAAAAATTTATAAGGCCTTAAAGTCGACGTGCAAAAACTGTCATTTCTGCCCTCTTTTGTAAACAGCCAACGAGCCCTTTTACTCGAATTATTGTGATTGTTGCACCAAGTGAAATGACGAAATAAGTTTTGTTAAATAAAGTCCTAAAGTGCTAGCTTTAGTTTGGAATAGGAATCACCTTGTATCGTTTAGTATCCTGCTCGCAAATCGAGTGGGTACTTGGTTGTTTGTCACGAGTGTCGACAATCTGTCGAGCACTTGGTGTGCACACAGCCAGGTCTGCCCAACGCACACCCTCATCTTTGGCCTCATTTTTGACCTAGTTAACGACCCCTATACGCGAAAGTTATATAAGATAAATAATAGCCAGTAGGTCATAGTTTACTAAAGTATTTTTACTCTGTCCCAACGTTGAGTAACGAGACCACAAACTGATTCCAAAACTATGACCACGCAACAATTCATGCTAAAATAATCAATTATTTTCCTAAGTGTAAAACTGCCCTTGCGACCCACACATGTTTAGCCTCGTTTTTAACACGTTAAACTACGTTGTTAGACAAAACTTACTTAACAAAAGTTATAGACTACCCAGCTGAGACTTCAAATATAATTTTACTTTTCAATCTC
>BQNB010024546.1:48225-60589 GCA_026074375.1 Tanacetum coccineum | reverse complement strand
TATACTATAATTGAATTATAATTATTGATTATTATTATATATTTATATTATATATATATATAGTCCCCGGCAGCGGCGCCAAAATGATAACCAAAGATTTCTTACTATATATAAATGTAATATAAATATATAAATATATAATAATAATCAATAATTATAATTCAACTATAGTATACGTATTCCGAAAGACTTCACGAAATTACTTTTATCCAAAGTAAAATCAAAAAAATCCCCCGTGTCGTTTCCCAACGAGGTGTAAATTGAAAATCAAGAACGTTCTTGATCGCGTAATTTGAATGGTTAAGGATTTTTGGAGTTGGTTTTCTAATTTCTACAATTAAAATGCAAAAACGAGTAAAGGAAACCTAAAAACGAAAGCTAATAAGTTGAATCCTAAAACGTTAACGGGAATCCTAAAAAAACGCGATTTAAAAACAAATTATCAAAATTTAAACCTAAAATGATTTTTTTTAGTTTTCCTAATCCTAAATGACTAAATTATTAGAAAAATTAAAGAAAATCCTAAAACGGGAGCTTTTAAAGTTAAAAAACGAAGAAAACGAGAACGGGATCGAAACCCGTTCTTTAAAAAAACAAATTTTGAAATTTTAACCCTACAAATGCAAATTTAATTTTCCTAAGTGCTAAATGATAAAAGAAAATTTTAAAAAAAAGAATTATATTTTTTTGACTTTTTAATAATTTATTATGATTTAAAAACTGTTTTAAAAAGAAAAATTAATTAAAAATACTAAACTTAATGAGAAAAATCTAAAAAAATGAAGAAAAGTAGTTTAAGCTATGCTGGATTCGAGAAAAATAAGAGTTTGGAAAATCAGCTTAAAAATAAGCTGGAAATAAGCAAAAGTTGGCTGAAAAGCAAATAGGGAAAAATGTGTATATAAATGAAGTGGTGCAAGATATAAACTGAAAAAGACCCAAGGGCAGTTGGTTAGTGTGTGTTGAGTGTGGGACGTGTATGTGTTATAAGGGAGGTCACAAGGTCGAATCCTTGTGGCTTCCCTTTTTGAAAAATATTTTTTTAGTTTTCTTTTTGCAAAATTATAAAACAGACAAAAATAAGAAACCTTAAAAAAGTGAGTTTTTACAAAACTGAAAAATAAGCTGTTGAATAAGCAAATAAAAGTGACAGTGTTAGCTTTTTTTTTACACTAAGTGAACAAAGGCTAAACTGTTTGGCAATTTAAGGACACAATAAGCTAATAAGAAGAAAATAAGCTATCTATCAACTAATAAGCTACACCTAATAAGCATTAAGGAACAAAATAAGCAAAAGAAATGAACTGAAAATAGGCTAAAATGACAGAATCTATAAAGGCTTAAATACTTAAAATTTCTAAACTAAAAATGCCAAGAAGCTTAAATAAGCTCCTACCAAAGCTACATAAGCTAAAAAGACCTACAACCTAACCTAATAAGCAAATTCAAACAAAAATAAGCAAAGAAAAATAGACAGATAAGCTAAAATAAGCAAATAAGCACCTTGGGTTAAAACTGTCAAGCAAAACATCCTATGAGGGCACTTTTGGGCTTATTTTTAAGCACCAAAGTGGAACCTTATGGGCTTAAGGCTTAAATTAGCTTAAAGCTTATCCTAGTGGCTTTCTAGAACAACAAAGAAAAGAGAGTTTGAATCTCAAATAAGCAACTAGAAAGTCAAGTGAAAAGTTCTGTCACACATCAACACATGCTGATTTGATTAGATTTTTGAAAGAGAAAAATGCAACTTTTGAGCTTAAAATTAGTGGAGCAAACATATCCATATAAAGTTGGGACCTCAAAACAGATCTATTTTGGACATCCAAGAACACATTTCAACAATCAAAAAGTATTTTGAATTTCAACATAAGCATGAAAAAGTAATTTGAAAAAGACTGTTTTTAAGTAAAAGATACTTAACAAATTTTGTGACAGTTTTGAACAAGAACAAAAGTAAACCAAAAAGAAACTTGACTAATGCAATATGACTATAAAAAGAGAACTAAAACAAGACTCAACAGCTGGTTTTAAAAGCCTTAACCAAATAAGCACTTCAAATTTGTTTTGTCATGACAGATTTCAAAGACAAATTAGGAAAGACTCAAAACAAGCTTTAAGACCATAAAACATGGAAAAACAGATTAACAACAACTTAAGAATGCTGGTTAAAGTAAACCAAGTGACCCAAATGGATTTTTACCCAAAATTATCCACTTTGACCTACTGTCCCAAACACCCCTTTAACTTGGTAAAATCAATTTTTAGACTGATTAACAAAGATTTAAGCAAAGTTTCTTGAAAACATATGGCAATCAAACAAAGTTAAGCAAAAATAATCAATAAGCACACAAAGATAAGCACTAAAAAAAGCACA
Organism: Tanacetum coccineum; assembly: GCA_026074375.1. Classification (NCBI taxonomy): domain Eukaryota; kingdom Viridiplantae; phylum Streptophyta; class Magnoliopsida; order Asterales; family Asteraceae; genus Tanacetum; species Tanacetum coccineum. Next base: position 58,215 of record BQNB010024546.1, on the reverse strand, counting down.
TAAGCACAAGCAGTATACAAGCTATAAAAGGCAGTTTTGAACAAATACTTAAACAAATGACAAGTAAGCACTTACACAAGCATAAATAAGCATAAAACAGCATAAATGAGCAACAATAAGCAGGAATAAGCAGTGAATAAGCCAAGCTACAGTAAAATAAGCAAAAAAAATGAAAAGTGAAAACTCACCAAACCCTTGCTCAAAACAGGGTGAATAAAAGTAATCTACAAGCTCTAGCTTGTCAAAGACAAGCTAGTGTGGTCTATAAGCTCTTCCCAAGCTAGCTTATCTTCCAATTCAGCTAAGGTAACTTTAGGGTGACTCTTTTTTTGTGATTTTTTTGGATTTTTAGACAGAAAATAAAACAAGCTTTCAAATAAGCTTTTAATGACTTAAAAGCTTTTACAAGAGCTTATAAACAGTATTTAAAAGACAATTAAGTAAATGACAAGTATTTAAAGGAAAACAGTAAATTTCATTGACTAAAAAAAGGATTACAATGCTCAAATTTAAATGACAAGTAATTTAAAGGACAAGTAAATAAAAGACAGTATTAAAAAGGTACAAATTTGTTAATACAAAGTTTGATTAAACAAAATTCGACAAGAGAAAAATAAGCTAACTAGCCCTATATATACTAAGTCTTCAAGTGCTTTCTCTTGTGCTTGTTTGCTGAGAGACTTCAAGCTGGTGTGTTTGTTATGTGAGAGGAAGTCCCAAAGTAAATCTTGGCCCTTAATTTTGCTTGGTGCCTAAGTCGGTTGATCAAAACCATTGATTTTCTTATCCAATAAGGTTTTCATGGATTGCCAAGGTGGCACTTGGACATATATGAGGTGGGGTGAGGTTGGGATAGTGAAGTTTTGTAGTTTAGTTGCAGGGTGAACAGTAAACGAGGTTTGAGAGTGATAGTGAATAGTGATAGGGGAATTTGGTGGGAAATTTGGTTTTGTTATAAGCAGGGTGAAGGTTTTAGAGATTGACACATTTGGTCCCTCACGTTGATGTGTCATGTTGCAATGAAAGTCCTTGTGGTGATTATAAGGGTTTGAGGGACTTGGCAGAAATAGCCCCTAAGGTTGTGTTATGTGTTTGCAGTTACAGTCCTTAGAGGACTAACGGGGTGGGGTGAATAGGTTTTATGGTTAACGGCTGTTAAGTGGTTTGGGTTTGGGCTAGTTTAATGTTTTGGGCCCGTTTGGATTTAACAAGGGATTTGGGCTTTTTGGGTTTAATGCATATACAAGTCTTCATGTAATGTTTAAATGGGCTGACTCTGCCTATCTAATGGGTACGGGTGGGCCCATTTAACATTTCTTTGGTTTTGGCTTCGGCTTTGACCGTTGACTTTGTCAGGGTTGACTTTGACTTTGACCTTTTGGCTTTGTTGGGGTTGACTTTGACTTTGACTTTTTGACTTCAGTTGACTTTGACTTTATCACGCTCTTCTATTCCGAGCCTGGTTTTGTCGTTTTTAGTTTAATTTTTCGTCCTTTTGTCGGATATCCATTTCCTGCACAATATAAATGAAAACATACAAATACAATATATTTTTGGTACGTTTTTGGTCATTTAAGTCCGGTTTTAAAGGTCAAAGGTGTGTGTATTTAAGCACATACAAAAATCCCCCATACTAAATTATTGCCGTGTCCTCACGCAATGCTACAAGTAAGCACTTAGAAAACTAAAAATCTCAATCCCCCTCGACTAATAACCTCGAAAAGTAGCTAAGTGTTCATCAAGGGGAATCAAGTAAGCACTTTAAATGTATTCACTTATTCCTACACATATTTTTGTTCTTTTCATTTTTCTCATCTTTTTATATTAAGCAACTAACTAGAACGTTTGACTTTCGTTATTTTTATAACTTTAGGGGTCATAGAACAAGATGCATTTTAATCCTAAAATGCCCCAAAAAGGATAAATTCATCGTCCCCGCCTTTTCACTTATTCCATATACTTGCTTATAACGAATAACCATTAAGTATAAGTAAAGATGCTAACACTATCATATTTGTAACTTGTAAAATTTACACTACGGACTATTATTTTATTTGGTGAAGATTTCATTTCTGATTTTCAACCATTGATCAACGTTTTGCAAAATTTCTATGCTTCATGTTCCACCCGAGAATTAATGAGTTGAAGGCGAGTTAATCCATGTCGCGGACTTTCGTATCCGGCACATCCAACCTTGCGGCTAAGTGACCCTGGCTTTTGACACCCCACAGGACTAGTATCGGACTCACGGACCTTTTTTTTTTAGTAGTTTCAAAAACTCTTAGGTTTTCCGTTTGATACATAGCTTATTAGAAAAATCACAACTTAAAGATGAATTAGATCTTAGTTCGAAAGCATATTTTAAATTTATGAATGAGGATTTTCTCTATATTTATTAATTCCACGTTTACTACACTTAATATAATGTACACATACATTAAACTAATGATGATCCTCGAACTTTTAGAAGGCTGCAACATCGGTTGTGAGCCGGCAAGCTGCATTATAAACTTTTACTCGGTCTCAGGTTTATTATTTTATCTATGGGCTTTTCTTTAGAGCGGCAACTATCACGGTTGTGAGCCGGCAAGATGCAGCAAACTTTTATCAGCCCACAGTTTATAATTATTATTCATTATTTATTCATACATTTTTTTTCATTTTTTTTATTTTTTTACACTTTATATTACCACGATATATAGAGAAAATATCTTTTTGGAAAATTTAAGTATAAATTTGAACTAAGACAAAAATGTTATTGACTACACTTCAAAATTTATTGATTTAAGTTTAATTTTCAAAAATAGCACGTATTATTAGTCCGGTTAGGAGCTTATGGGAGAAAAAGCTACAAATTACACACATGAGCTTGTAAGATTTCCAAATAATCCTTGTTTAGCATCTAACTCATAATTTACTCTATCATTTTTCGTTCTTCGCAAAAATTCGCGAATGCTTAGTCTAAAAGTTAAGGAACAAGCTAGAGCTCAACACGCTTGATCGAGTCAAAATTTATTCTTATTCTACACAGTAGGAAAGTCAAAATTGTGACAAAACACATATTTTATTTTTGAAAATTTTTCAATTTTTGCACAAAATCACAATATTTTTTTAAATTTTGGTGGTAAAAACGGGATTACGTAAAAACAATGACTGCAGGCACAATCAAATCGATAGATCCCCCATACTAGAATTAAACATTGTCCTCAATGTTTTAAGAAGGGTCTCTACGTAAATCCTAAGCCGTTTATTAAATATGCTTAAAGATAAACGTTATTTGATAAGATTTGGATATCGGATTCCCAAAATAAAGCTGAGGATGTGAAGCTCTTGTGAACGAAGGACAAAACCGCGAGCACGAGAGGCTTCAAAAATCCAGGCAATCCTGGACATACAACACAAAACACAAAACACGAGAAATGGAAGAGGCGAGCTTCCTCACAACAAAACACTTATTCATTACTACATAACTACCATACTACTATTACGATTATACTTGGATAAGCATGGGTTGCCACCCACGAAGCGCTTGTTTAAGGTCACTTAGCTTGACCCGATCCCCCCATACTTGAGCTTGTCAAGGGGGATAGAAATGGAGACATGGAACATCCAAAAAACGGATGTCCTCTCCATAAGAGCAAGGAAAAATCTCCATCGGGCTTTCAAAAATTTTAATGACTTTGAAAGCTTTAGTGCCCCGATGAGATAATTCTGGGAGAAGAGAAATATGAACTCCTTTAGAAGTTAGAATCCCATGGTTGAACACTTTTTTCTCATTTTTAGATGAAAACGAGAGTAAAGCTCCGAGCTCGGGAACTTCTTTGTGGAAAGGAAGTTCATAAAGTGGAGGATTAAAATCCTTAAGAATTAAAGAAGCATAAGATATCTTCTTCACATTCTTATCCGGTGTTGCAAGATTGGTGACTTCAAAATGGTTCTCATGAATGAGTATTCCCGGATTAGCAAATCCCAGCCTTTGATTTCTTTTGAGCTTCTTTGGAGACAATCTCAGCCATCGAAGTGCTTTGGGAATGGAGAGGGATTGCCAACATGGACTTTATAAAGCTGGGGGGGTTAGTAGGGTGGATGATGGAGTGTTGCAGGGGAAGTATGGGAGCAAAACAAGGTGCGGGCTGGTTTTGGTATTGGCGGGAGAAAAGTTATACAAGTTGGGTTGTGACAGAGAGAGGTTGAAGATGATTAAGGGAATGTTTGGATTTTGTACAAGAAAGGCCCCTCCACATCTTTCTTCTTTTCATTTCCTTTTTCCCCTTTCTTTCTTTTATAAATGAACTTTTCCAAATTTGCATAATCAGCCCTTGTCTTTGTTTCCTTAATATAACTTAGGGGTTTGGCATTTTTGACCCCTCAAGTTATATTTTTCTCTGCTTTTTCTTCTCGGAGTTGACTTGACTTTGATTTGGCTTCGTTTTCACACACTTTTCCATCTCGTGTCCTCTTTTGTCGATTTTTGCTTGGTTTTTCGTCTTTTTGTGAGATATCCGTTCCCTGCACAATACAAAAGCAAACATACAAATACAATGTATTTTTGGTATGTTTTTATTCTTTTAAGTTCGTTTTAAATGAAAAATGGTATGTGTAATTAAACACATATCAGTAAGTGTGGGGGAAGAAGAAGAAGACTTGGCTACGGGTTCCAAAATCGGAGTGGGATTGCCACTCAATGAATTATCATGATATGGAGGGAGATCTTTGGTTTTATCAAGATTTAGCAAGTTCTCAATAATGTCTCCTTCTGGATCAAAGATATCATCATTAACTTCTGGTGAAGTTAAGTCGGTATGAAAAGTGAGAGAAGAAGTGGGATTGCCACTTTGATGATTTGTTGCAAACAAATCTTCACAATATTCCTCATGTGAAACATTGTAGACATCAATCATGTTGATTGATTCTTGATGAGGTTGGGTAGAATAGCTTGAAGTGTCATGTCTCATATTCAAGGTTAATCTTTCATTACCGTCACGGAGAATCATTTCTTCTCCATGAACGTCAATCAAAGCACGAGCGGTCCGTAAGAATGGTCTACCCAAGATGAGGGGGACTCGCGGATCGCTCTCATAATCAACAATGAGAAAATCAGCGGGGAATGTAAACTTTCCAACCGGAACAAAGACATCTCTTGCAATTCCTTTCGGAGTGCAAATATCCCGGTTACAAGTTCAAGAGTCATTTGGGTGGAAATAAGCTCGGGTAATCCTAACTTTTTCCAAACCGAGAGTGGCATCAAGTTTTTGCTAGCACCTAGATTGGCTAGGGCCTTGCACTTGAGCTCACTAAAACCACACGGAATGAGAAATTTCCCAGGGTCACCTAGCTTTTCGGGTAGCTTCTTAAGGATAACCGCTGAACAATTTTCATTGAGGGGTGTGGTTGCCAATTCTATAAGTTTTTCCTTGTTGGAAAGGAGACTTTTAAGCATCTTTTGGTATTTAGGGATTAGAATCAAAGCATCGGCAAGAGAGATATTGATGTGAAGTTGTTTAAACATGTGCCAAAATTTGTGGATTTGGACTTTATCTTTTTATTTTTGTTTTTCTTGGTTCATTCTTGACGGATAAGGGATATGAGGGTGACGAGGATCCCTTTGGTGAACCAAATAATTTCTTTGAGAAGGAGGTTTAGCTTTTTGGACGAGAGGAGGTGGGACCTTAATGGTAAACTCACCATGTTTCAGGTCCGTTAAAGTTTCCTTTACACGTTCATCCTCTTCCGGATTAATGAATGAAGGAGGCATTGGAACGGTAGGTCCATCAAGAACAAGACCACTTCGAGTGGTAATGTCATTCAATTCACCCTTCAGGTTAGCAACGGTGTTGCTAGGGAGAGATCCCGAACCCAAAGTAGAAGCGATGTTCATTTGGAAAAAGCTAGACATCATGTTCTTAAGCTCGTTTGTTTGGTTAGACATTGAAGTTTGAATTGAATTTTGCATTTCATTCCTTAACTCGTTTTTCACATTGTTAATTTGAGTTTGCATGGCTTTCATATTAACATCATTTATTTTCTTAAAATTTTCCAACTCACTTAAAGGAACACTTTGGTTTTGTTGAATTGGATCTTAATAAGTTGTATTTTGATTGAAATTGTTTCCTCGGTTATATCCTTGAGGTTGGCTAAAATGATTTTGGTTATTTTGCCCGTTTGGTTGAATAAAACCCGGTGATCTAGTTTGATTAGCAACACCTTGAGGATGATAACCGGAATTACCCGGATTGTAGTTACCCGCGGCTGCTGCAACATATCCTTGAATATTATCCCGATACTCCAGGAAAGTGTTATCATCGGCGGCGAAACACTGATAATATGGATGAGCACCACCGCACGTAACACAAATCTCCTTAACAGCCTTTACGAAAGCTGGGTGTGGGGCAACTTGAAATTGTTTTAGAATAGCCGTCACAGCGGTAGTCACAACACTCGTTTGCTGATTTACTGCATGAGTAAGTTTGGCTATACCGGAAGAAGAAGAAGAATTAACATCACTTGATTTCACTTGAGAAACAATCGATTTGTTTCGTGAATTGCGGACTTTGGATTTGTTTTCGATAATCGTCAACACATCTTGAGTACTTCTTTCCAAAAGATTGCCACCGGTGGCAGAATTCAAGGAATCTTGGTCGGCCAGGTTCAAGGCATTGTAGAAAGTATCAAGTTGGTGCAATTCGGTGAAACTGTGATGAGGACAAGCACGAATGAGATCTTTGTAACGGTCCCATGCCTCATGAAACGACTCATCAAACCGTTGTTGAAAGTTGGAAATCTCATTTCGGAGATTTGTCGTTCTTGAGGGAGGAATGAATTCATTGATGAATTTGGAAACAAGATCTTCCCAAATGAGAATAGAACGAGGGGTTCTTTTTCAAGCCAACGACGGACTGCCCCCGCAAGAGAGAAAGGGAAAAGCATGAGCTTAATCACCAAGTTCGGCACATCCTTGTATTTGATTGTAGAAGTTATTTTGTTAAACCAACGGATGTGGTCATGAGGATTGTCTTTCTCGAGTCCGAAGAATTGGTCCGAAGTCATTATATTAATGAGACTATGCTTAAGCTCGAAATGCTCAGCTAGAATTGGTGGAACCACGATTGCCTCCGCATAACCCTCGGTGGGTGCATGGAGCAATTCCGCCATAGTACGTTGATCGGCCAATAACTACGGGAGGAGCTTGATTTTCAAGAGGTTCTTCGAGATTAAAAAGTTGCTTTGAACGTCTACGGTTACGACGTTTCGGCTTTGAAGAAGTTGGATTAGGAGAAGAATTACCAACGAGATTAGAAGAAGAACAAGTGCGCATGCACTAAAAAGATTAAAAGAAAAATATTTTTGGTTTTTTCAATTTATTTCACAATTTATTTTAATGGACAAAACGAGATTGAATAACTTAAACCAATAATCGACAAGCTTCACGGTAGCTCTTTAAAAGAAAAACGAACAAAAGAGAAGAGGAGTAGGAAAGCGTGAAGCTATTAAAAACCTTCCTCCTTTAGGGTCGTAGTTCCTCGGAACAACCCTCATTATACCCCTCTTATAGTTTGTTAAACTTTTAAAGGTGAGCCGTACATCGCTAGTGACACAAAGGCAAGTTTTAAATCTTTTGATTGAGAACTTATTATGATAATGCTCAAGATGCAAGCATTATTTTGATGATGATTTTATTTCTTGATTAAGGACAATTTTTTTATGTTTTTGATTTTTCTTGATTTTTTATCTTATACTAATACTAATAAAAGAAAATAAAAAATATTTTTGTATTTTTTTTATATTTTAAACAAAGAAAATATTCACAAACGGAAATAATAACTTTACAAGGGAAGGGTCTTCAAAAACTAATCTTCAAACGAAACGATAATCTTTTACACCTCCCCGGCAGCGGCGCCAAAATTTGATTGCAGCCCGAATACACTATATATAAATAGATAATAAATATATATAATATATAATGACGGTAAGTATTCCGAGAGGCTTTTAAAAGATTCGTTTCTATCCAAAACACAATCCCTCAAAAATCTACCTGGGTCGTTCTCCCAACGAGGTGCAAATTGAAAATCGAGAACGTTCGTGATCGCGCGTTCAAATGGTTCAAGGGTTTTTGGATTTGGTTTTTCTAATTCTACAATTAAAATGAAAAAATGAATAAAGAAAACCTAAAAACAAAAGCTATTTAAGTTAAATCCTAAAACGTTAACGGGAATCCTAAAAAAAAGGCGATAGAAAAACTTAAAAAATCATTTTAGGACTTAAATTTTGATAATTTAGGTTTTTAAATCGCTTTTTTTAAGGATTCCCGTTAACGTTTTAGGATTTAACTTAAATAGCTTTCGTTTTTAGGTTTTCTTTATTCTTTTTTGCATTTTAATTGTAGAATTAGAAAAAACCAAATCCAAAAACCCTTGAACCATTCGAACGCGTGATCACGAACGTTCTTGATTTTCAATTTGCACCTCGTTGGGAGAACGACCCGGGTAGATTTTTGAGGGATTGTGTTTTGGATAGAAACGAATCTTTTAAAAGCCTCTCGGAATACTTACCGTCCTTATATATTATATATATTTATTATCTATTTATATATAGTGTGTTCGGGCTGCAATCAAGTAACTTGTTTAAATTGGTAAATTTTAGGATTACACCCAAATTGCCTTTACATGTTGCTTATTAACTAACTACACTGGTTAGTTAACCCCCATATAAACCCTTTGTTTACTCTCACTTTAAGAGTAAGATACCCCTAGAACAACCCGTAGAGCCAATCCTTTAGGAACTACACCAATTATTTATTTCGTTACACCTTTACACCTTAGCCTACCCTGTTAGATTAAGTTTATTTTACAGTTGCTAGTTGCTTAAAGTGTAAAGTTTGTATTTCCCGAGTCTTGTGTCTATTTTGGTACGGTTGGAAGAAGTTTGCACATTGCAAATGGGAATGTATATTATAGTCAAAACTCATGTATTTTTACTACCATCGCAATTAATGGTACGTCCGAAGAATGAAGAATTATCAAAGGAATTATCCGGAATTATTATGATCGTGAAGATGGTGAAACTACACCGAGTTTCGTAGTATAGTGTTAGCAAAAAAAAATCAAAAAAATTAGAAAAATCGCAACAAAAAAGAGAAAGAAAAGTTTGAAGATAATCGTTTCACAACTACCGAAGGAATTACACGAAGGATCGATTATTCGTTGATACAAATCGACGATGTAGAGTATTGTATAAAGTGGAAGATATCACCACTTGCCTTGTAAAGTATGTAAAGTATGGGATGTTTGAGAAGTTGACCGTTACGGAAGCGCCAACTTAGGTTGTTGTTTTTTATCTATGATCAAGACGTTGTAATATTTATGTCTTTATTACGGTAACGGTCGGGAAAGAATGTCTAGCAACTTGTATTTTTGACTTGATCTATTTGTTTCGTAATTTTTATTGAACAACAATTTAATTCCCTTTCCTAATCATTAGCCATAAGTTTTACGCGAATGAGGATGTGATCAAGCGTGCATGTCTATTCCATCATTACAGCCATGTATGCATGTCTCAGCTGTCTTGTTGGTTTATTAATATTAGTGAAAGTTAGAAGATCCATACCCTATATTACTATACTATTCTACTCTTTAGCTTATTAGAGGTAGGAGTGAGCAGTCACATGTGTCTATCCCGTCATTACGGGTGTGTATGTGTGGTCTTTGTCGCCCTCCCGGAATATTGGTATCGATAAATTAGTTAAAGTAATCAACCCTAAGCCTTATCATATAAACCCATATTTACCTTTATAAACTTGTTACTCCTTAGCTTTAGCGGTGTAGATGTGTATCCTTGCCAAGCTTATGATAGAATACTCGTCACGACCGAGCAATTGAGCAAATTAGTTACATGTTACCACATAGATTAGTTGAGTGATTTGAGTGTTTTCATCTTCCTATTTCGTGAGGTGTTTGGTTGTGTACTTGTAATAGATCAAATAAATGCTTTAAC
>BQNB010024546.1:3905-41758 GCA_026074375.1 Tanacetum coccineum | reverse complement strand
TTTCTTTTTGCTGATGCTACTCGGATGGAAGAAATTAAGGAATTAAGTGCAAATATATGCTTGATGGCCAGAATTCAACCAGCAAACATTGATTCTGATGCAAGGCCAAGCTATGATTCTGCATTCCTCAGTGAGGTACAACAACCATCCGCCAGTTATGTGAATCCATTATTTGCTAAAGATAATCAAGAACAACAGTATCTGAAGTAACGATATAATTGGTGATGATCAAATTGATAGTAATATTATATTTGATGAACCAAATGTAGATGTTAATATTGGCAGAGTTGAATATGATAATAATGTTCAAGCATCATACAAATTAGAGCAATTAACTAGAAATGCTTATAAGGAAGCTGAGAAACAACAAATAAATGCTAACAAACTAAAACAACAAAACAAAGTTTAACTCAACACCTTGAGTTATATAAGAAAAAGGTTTGGGTTTTTGAGATGACCAAAGGAAATAACACCACCTTTTTTAACGAATTTATTGAGGCCGATAGTAAAGCAAGGAGATTAGAAAAGGATTTACAAAATCAATTTATTCATGATCTAGAACAAAAACAGGACAATTTACAGTTGTCTGTTGTGGAATTAAAAAGACAAATTATGGAACTTCAAAAGACACAAACGATTTTGAAATGAAAGATGAGTGAAATGAAGATAAATATCATGACACAGTTTTAGATCTTGAAGCACGAGCTAAAGAAAATGAAAATGTAGTGTTAAAAATCGGTCGATCATTACAAGGAATGTTTATGTTTGGACCAAAACCAATGTCATTCTATGATCCAAATATAAAACATGGTTTAGGGTATGAAAATCCTTATACTCTCAAAAAAGAAATTTCTCATAATCCAAAAATATATGACGCTTCTTGCTTTAATGATAAAAAAATGCATGTGAATGTTAGAGACACTGAGGACATACTGATGATGCTACCAAGAGTCAAATAAAAATGGAAAACAAATTAAAAGATCCAATTGCTATTGAGAAAAAACAAAATGTTTGTACAATTGATTACAATAAATTAAATGCTCTTTACGAGGATTGTGTTCCACAAAAAGAATTATCTATTGAACAAAAATATTTTTCATCTACTTTTATACCTTCTGGAAATCCTTCAAATGCAAGAACATCGACTTCACCTTCTGAGATAAAACCTCCTTTGGCTTCAATGCCTAGTACAAACCCAATGAAACTGTATTTGGAAAAAATAGAAAATGAATTTACAACACTGTTTGCATTACTACAAACAAATTCTAAACGTGAAATCATTTTCTATACAACTCCAGAAGAAATATGGTCAACTAAATTTTGTCAACAAGAGGTGAAACCAATTCTTCATGAATTGCATTTGAATTTTGAAATCTTTCAAAAACAATTTTCAGAAGACATAAAAGAAATGAAAGATGTTTTTGACTCAACAGAAAGTGATCTTTGTGCAACATGGAAACAAAAATGAGCTTTTGAATGATCAACTCTTGGAAGCAAAACTCAAGCATGAAATCGAATGTTGTGTGTTGTTGAGTCATAAATGTGTAGTAAATAATGTGCAAGATGAAATTGAAAAGATTCAGATGGATTTCATTGAAATCCAAGAGGGAATGCAAAAATGAATAAACATTCTTGAAAATGATGTTCAAAGATGTCAAAAACAAAGCATTGAGTTTGAACTGCAATTACACAACATGAAGAAAGAAAATAAAATGTGGAATCTTCATTAAACTGTTTTGAAAACTCTTGGAAATCAAAAAAATGGAAAAGCTTGGAGAATGAGAAAACGATCAAAATATTTAAAAGTACGAATCTATTCGATAAAGGCTTAGAAAAATCAAATTAAGAATATAAAAAACATTGATTGATTCAATCCAAAAAAGACAGCAAAACTTAAAAATCAAGTTGGAAATCAATGAATTGATGAGCATGTCATCAAAGACACATGCATAATGCGAAAGTACTGTGCAAGAAATCAAGATCTTTTTGATAAAAATATCTCGAGTTGAAAACCAAACTTAAAAATGTTGAACAAGGTAAGTCTCAGATACACAAGTTTGACAAAACCAATGTTATCTACATAAGCATCTTATGATTTACTGGTAGTGTCTAAATTACCCATACTAATTTATCAATTAAAAACGTACTTAAAATGACTAAAAACGTCAAAAATACATTGTATTTGTATGTTTTGCATTTGTATTAATGCAGGAAACGGGATTATTCATGAAAAGGACAAAAGGACCAAGCAACAAAGTGACACCAAGAAGCCGAGCACGTCCCCGATAAAGTCAAAGAAGAATCAAAAGTCAAAAATACAACTCCAAGGACTGAAGTTGTCAAATCATCAAACTCAAATCACAAGGACTCAAAGTGCATAGATGGAATTTATAACTTCAAGGGCTATTTCTGCCAAACCCTAAAGTTATAAATCACAAGGACTCATTCAGCCAATACTCTTATATGGTTGAGGGGCTGTTTCTGCCTAGTTCTAAAAGTTGTATCAAATCAAGGACCTACGGTGTAACAACCCTTATAACTCTCAGGGGTGACTTTTGCCAATATCTCAAACTCTTTACCACACAAGGACTTGATTTGCAATAAGAGATATATAGTTGAGGGACTAAAGTTGCCAACTAGCCAAACTCCACCCCTGTTATCCCCAACCATGATAAAACTCAAATTCCTGCCAAAATCTTAAAGCCCCATTTTCTAGTCACGGGTCCATCTTCCATCTTTTTACCCTGCAACTCAAACAACACCATGGATGAAACTAAACCCTCACCTCCACTAACCTCTCTAGTCACATGATACATGGCCATGTTGGCAATCCCACACCTTTCAAGAACAAGATAAATGGTTGTGATGATTTTTAAAGATGCACAAAGAAGATTAGTGGCTGAGATGATTTTAGGAAGCCTCTCACAAAACAAAAACACCTCAGTTTGTCTCACATAAGAAACACATTTCAAAGGCCCAAGAATTGAAGGATTAAAGATGTTCTCTAAAACCCTAGAAGAGGATTGAGATTGCTATAAATAAGAGGGCCAAGACACAAGAATCAGCGTCTAATTTTATCTTAATTTTCAGTTTTATTTAGTACGAATTTTTAGTTGTTAAGTTTAAATCAGCTTATTTCTTATTTACAAGCATTGTACAAGTTTTTAAAGTTAATGAAAGTTCAGTTATTCAAGTTAAATTCCTGAGTTATACATTGCAATTTACTTTTTGTTCATAAAAAAATCACAAAAAAGAATACCTCAGCTTAACTCATTAGAAGATAAGCCAAAATTGGATGGGCTTATTGGACCTACTAGCTTGTTTAAAACAAGCTGGAGCTTTGTTGATTAAGCTCTACTGAGCATTAACAGCCTTGTTTAGAGCTAAAGCTTTTGTAAGTTAAATTTTCCTTCTTTTTTAGCTTTCACTGTAGTTGTACTTAATAGAACTTATTAACTGTTTGCAATTGCTTATTTTAACTTATTTAGGTTATTCAGTGTTTAGTTGCTCAGTTTTTATTTGAGAATCCACTTGTGTAAGCTTTGATAAAAATCTGTCTTAAAATAGTCTAAAAGTAGCATAATTTGTTGTGGTTTATCTTGGTGCTTAATTGTTGTTGAAATTTGCTTATTGTGACTTATTTAACTATTTAAGGATCTAGTATTTTGGAATTCTTGCTCAAAGCAGCCTAAGTTAGCTTAAAATTTGTGCTTTTGAAACCTAAAGGGGTGTTTGGCACAAGGCCAAAAATGGGTCAATTTGGTTAATGCTTTGGGTTAGGTCATTAAATCTATCTCACCTAGCTAAATTAAGTTCTTATAAGCAGTTTTAATAAGTTTATGTAGTATAGATCTCATTAGTGTAGGTTTGTATGGCTAAGGTTCAAGTCTGTGTTAAACTTGATCACTAGGACTCCTTATTTTTGATAATTGGTTTAAGGTAGTTAAAAGTCATGTTTTTATGTCCATTTTAAGTGCATTACTGCATTATAATAAAGAGCAAGATTTATGCATTTGCTGCTTGTGGTTTAACATAGTTTATCAAGATAACTTGGCAGTTTTAAGCTGTCACTTTTCAAGATCAAAATTTGATCAGCTAAACTTGTTATTGGGTTCTAAAATTCTGGAAAAAACTCATTAGTGGACAAGCTCAATTTGGTTGAGCTTCAATTGTCTTAAATAAGTCATTTTCTAGCATGAAATTCAGCCTGTAAAAGCCACTTAGACTTTCATAAGAAAACCAAAATCTCAGGATACTCTTAGTGTCATAAGCTATTTCATAAGCCCTTTTGAAAGCTTTAATTTGTTTCAAAATCCTTTTAAATTGGTGATCTTTGTAGATTTTTAGATAAGCTTTTCAGAAACATAAGCCTTTTATCCCCAAGAATCCATTAAGGTGCTTGTTTTTAAGCCCTTTTATTGTCATTTAGGCTGTTTGGGTCAAAAACCTCCCTTGATGCTCAGATTGTTATTTTGTACTTCTGTGCTTAATTTTCTTGTCTAATTTTGTTCTTAAGTGCTTATTGTGTGTGAACTTGTGCCTATGATTGCTTATTTCCCCATTTCTTTTACTTATTTTGTCTAAAGAGTAATAAGAAATAGCTCCTTTGTGCCCCTTGTGCATACAAGTTCTGTCTGTCATGGCATTTTCTAGTAGCTTTTTCATAGCTTAGTTTTGGTTCAAAATGCTTAATGATTGTTGTTTTATATAGATTTTTGGTCAAGCTTTTAGGTTCTTCAATCCAATAAGCCTAAATTTTTTGTCTAAGGGCTTATTTTCAAGCCCAAAGTTGGCCTTTTGTCTATTTTTTTTAAGTTTTTTATGTCAGCACCCTTTTAGCTTTTCTTTGCTTATTTTCCTTTCATTTTGCTTATTTTAGGTCTGCATTTGCTTATAAGTATTAGGTGGGGCTTAATTTTAGTTAGTTTGCATTTTTGTAGCTTTTTAAATACAAAAAAAGAAAAAAAATAAGCCATTAACCTTATTTAAGCATTTCTGTCTGTTTGTTTAAGCTGTTTCCAGCTTATTTATTGCTTTTCATAAAAAGTCATAGTTGTGAAAAATGCTTATTTTTATGTGCTTTATAAGTTTGTAAAAAAAAACTTGAAAAAAAAATAAAAGTGGAAAGTGGAAGTCTCAGGTGAGCATGGGTCGAACCTGATACCTCGCACCCTCTACCCTTTATAAACACACACTCTACCGCTGTGCTACAATAGCTCATCCGGTAAAGTGTTTGTTTATCAAATTTATAAAGCCTTTTTGGCCTTTAAGCTTATAAGCCTTTTCGGGCTTATTCCAGCTTATTGAGATAAGATGGAAACTTCAATCTTTTTTTTAAAATTTTCTTTTATTGTGTATTTTCTAGGAAAAATAAATTTACATATGTAGGGTCATTCTTGCAAAGTTTCACTTTTTAAAGAACGGGATTCGTTCCCGTTTTTGTTTTGGCTCGTTTTTTGTTTTAACTAACCCCGTTTTCGATCTAGTTTTTTTTAAACTTCGTTTTTAGTCACTTAGAACCCATTTTAAGTGAAAAATTCATTCTAGGGCCTAAATTGTGTAATTTAGGTTCTTAGAACTCGCGTTTTTACGTTTTCATCTACGTTTTTAATTTTCAGACTCCGTTTTTAGTTAGTTTTTTTTAAACTTCGTTTTAGCAAGTAGGGAGTCTATTTTTACGTTTAAAAATATTCTGGGTTTAATTGTGTAATTTTGGTTTTTGCCTCGTGTTTCGTACCGTTTTAGGTTTTAAGTTATATTGTTTCGTTTTTTTTAGGTTTAGTTATGTATTTTCTGCATTTTTAATCGTAATAATAGAAAACCAATACAATCTTTTGTAATTATTCAAACATCGATTATTAATTCGTCATTCGATTTTCAATTGCACACCTCGTTGGGACATAAGTCACCCGGAAATTATACTTCCGGACACATATTTCATTTTGTGAATTCTTAACTAATCCTTGGCTAAAGATAATTGGTTGAGTGTTTTGCATGTTATTGATTATATATATTACCATTGACCGAATCAATTTTTGCGCCGTTGCACGGGGAGGTTTTATTTTTGTGAAACTGTATAATCGTTACGTTGACAAATTGTGTATTGTATTTGTGAATTATTCTTCTATTTTTTATATCTAAAATACAGAAAAATTTTCCATTTTCTTTTTAGTTAGCTATTTATAAAAACAAGGAAAAGCCAAAAATATAAAAACATTGTCTTAATCTGAGAAATATAATTATCTATCATATAATTCTTCCATTGAAGTATTATCCATCAATAAGTTCCGAACAAGATTCAAAAAACTTGCCATATGTGTCGGCTTACGACGAACGGCTCAACCTCGATTTGATTAACAAAACTATAGGTGGGTATAAGACAAACTTCATCCAACAAACATTTATACATTCAGTAGGTTGCAGGAGGTCTTTTTCATGTTACTGAGGGTTGTTCGAGGAACTACGACCCGAAAGGAGAAAGGATTTTAATAGCTTGCTTTCCTACTCCTCCGCTCGCTTGTGCGTTTTTCATTTGGAGAGCTACCGTGAAGTAAGTTTGATTAATGGTTGAAGTTGTCCTATCTCGTTGTCCGTTAAAATAAATTGTGAATAAATCATAGAAAAAAAATAGTGTAAATTTTCTTTTTATATTCCTATTTTGTGCAAATGCGCAGCGTTCTCAAGCCAGGTATGCGTCCACAACAACAAGTCCGACACTTATGTGAATCACCCAATCTTGTGAAACCAAATAACAATCAAGAACTTTAAATCCTCCCTTAGTTATGGATGGCCGATAATCGTACTATGGCTGCAGTTACTCGAAGCACCCTCCGTAGTGTTACGAGGGATAGCGACGTTGTTCTCGAAATCACACGCGGTACAACTTTGAGATCAAGCATGGTCTACTTAATCTTGTTCAAAACAAGCAATTTTTTGGACATGATAAAGAAGACCCACATGCTCACATCCGATATTTCAACAAGTCACTTTCTTTATGAAGTTACCGAACGTCCTGAGTACGTCGGGTTAAGCTTATGGCTTTTCCATTTTCCCTCCGAGGGGCCGCCCGGATTGGCTTGAAAAGAACCCATCGATCGATTTATTACAGGGATGATCTTGTTTCGAAATTAATTAACAAATTCTTCCCTCCTCGAAAATAACAAAATCTTCGACAATGAAATCACGAGATTACTCAACAAAATATTGATGGACACATTTTACGAGGGCTTGGGACCGATTCAATGATTTTTAGGGGATGCCCGCATTATGGTTTTTTTCGGATTGCATCACTCGATACATTTCTATAATTGTCACTAATCTCGAATGATCAAGATTCATTGAACTCGATGTGGGTGTAACTTTTGGATAAAATGCCTCAAGAATGCCTAAAAATCATCGAGAGAAAGTCCAAAGTTCGTCAATCACGAAGAAAGGCAGTCATTGCCAAAGTGAGTAGGAGCTCTTCTACCCCAGCAGTTTCATCCGATGTTGCTGAACTTCCCCCTAAAGATATGTTAGAGCATTGATTCTCGATAAGGAAAAACCAAACTCTAGCTCCCGAGCTATTAGTAAAAGCGGGTATCGAGAAAGTTGTGTAACTTGCGGGGGTGGTTCTCATTCTGTACCAAATTGTCCAGCTTCCGTGCAACGTTTATCATGAATATTCTGAGTATGCATCACAAGCGCCGCATGTTAAACTACAACCAAGGGAAATGCCAGTTACCGACCTCAAGATGGTTGCAAACCAAATTTGACTCTCCCGGTTTTCCTCCTGTGCAAAACCTATCAAAACAACAAAATCGTGTGCGGGGGATCAATTTCAAACTAAAATCGGGGGAACAATTTGAACCAAATTCAGGGGTATAAGTTCAATTTCAAGGAAGTTTTAACAACCCCAGGATTAATAAACCCCGACTTTTCAAGCTCCAGACCTTACCAAGCTCGTGCTCCAGACTCCTCTAGCACCAGGTGTGGTCTAAGTCCGTATTTTGTTAATACTACGTCAAAGCTAATGACCGGTTATGCAAATATGCAAAATCAAATGGCAAATATAACGGACCTGTCACTAAATTTGTGAATAGTAATACCGCTTCTACTCTCATTGCTCGGGTTCTCTTCCAAGCAACACCATTGCTAACCCGAAAGGTGATGTGAAAGCAATCACTACCCGAAGCGGTGTTTCCTATAATGGACCTCAAATTTCTTCTCTTCCTAAAGAGATGGAAAATGAACCCGAGGTGACAAAGGATACGGTGCAACCAAGCACCGAAACATTCCAACCTCCAGTGTTCAAACCTAATGGACCAAATTGGGGTGAGACCGTTGTTGCTTCAAGAAAAACCAACATTGCTTATCTTCAAGGGCCAATAAAGTGAAGCTTTCGTGAAAAAGACGATCTTTTAGCTTTAAAAATTTTATGAAGATTTTTCGGAAATCGCCAATTTCGAGCTTAGTTTCACGAACGCTCTCCTACACATGCCCAAATTTACACCAATGTTTAGAAAGCTCCTCAATGACAAAGATAAGATAATTGAGTTGACAAAGACACCAGTAAACGAGAATTGCTCGGCGGTTATCCTTAAAAAGTTTCTTGAAAAACTTAGAGTCCCGGTAGATTTCTTTTTTATTTTTAAAACCATGTGTATTTTCCAGTAGATAATGAATGCTTTGGCCTTGGCCGATTCTCGGTTTGCAAGCATCAACTAATGCCTCTCTCTATTTGGAATAGAACTAAGTCTCCAGCTTTGACCAAAACCGAATTGATACTTGAAACTTGACCGACGAACGGATTTCTACTACTTCAAATCCGGATCGCCCGAGATGTTTTCGTGAAAGGTTAGACGTTCTTCTTTCTATGATTTCGTGGTCGTTTGATTTCGTGGCCGGTCATAGGGTCCCCCTAATTCTTAGGAAGACCTTTCGTTGGAGGTACGCACGTGCTTAATAGTGTTCACGGTGAACAATTATGACCCTTAGACATGATGACCAATCGTGACCTTCAAAGTTGTGATACTAACTTTCTCCTACAATATCAATTGAAACTACGGTTTAAACCGAGTCGATGTTATTGACATTGCTGTGAAGAATAATGTTCAAGAAGAGTACTGAAATTTTCAAAGTGGAAATCCCCAATTCCCCTTCGAAGCTTTGATCGATTCTCGCTTCCATCTCTTGACACTTCCCTTCGAAGTGATAGTGATTTTCTTATGGAAGAGATTGATGCATTTCTTGAACATGATGATTCAATAACACCGGGTCGTTGACGCATCTATGATTCTGAGGGGAGATACTATTACCTTGAGGAATTGTTAGTGTGATCTATGTGACAAATCTCCCTTCCGATCCACCAGTTTAGAAATTAATGTGCCTGAAAAGATTAAATCTTCTTTGTGAAGATCCTCTGGACCTAGAACTCAAAGACTTCACCATCCCTCTTGAGTATGCTTTCTGGAGCTGGTGATGAACAAATACCCGTCATAATCGCTAAAAACTGATAGATGAGGTTTAAAACCACCCTGATCAAGGTTCCTTAAGGCACACAAAAACGCCATAGCTTGAAGAAAAAATTTTATCGATATAAAGGGGATGATACACTGTTTTGCACCATAATTTTGGATGGAGGAGAAATGCCAAACCGTAGTTTAACATTAGAGAATGGTTAACCCAAAAATGCATGAGGTATTAAGCAAGAAGTTATCAAAACTTCTTGATGCAGGAATATTAATTTACCCTATCTCTGATAGTCCTGGGTGAGGGCCTCGGTTTTTGTGTCCCTAGGAAGGGAGGCTAACTGTGGTGAAAATGAAGAAAATGAATTAATACCCACTAGGTGGTTATGGGATGGCGAGTTTTACATGGACTACCGAAAACTCATGATGCAACTAATAAAGACCATTGCCCGTTGCCATTTATGATCAGATGCTTGAAATATAGCCGGAAAGGAACTGGAGTACTATTGCTTTTTGGACGGAATTCGCCGGCTTCTTTCAGATCCGGATTAGACCCACTTGATCAAGAAAGACTTACCTTCACCTGACCTTACAAGACATTTGCTTTCTTCGCATGCCTTTTGGTTTGAATGCACCGGGCACGTCTCCAAAGGGTATGGTTGCAATCTTTCACGATATGATTGAAAAAACCATGGGAGTCTTCATGGATGATTTTGGTTTTTTCGTGATTCTTTCTCTCTTGCCTCTCCCCATTTAGACAAAATGCTCTAAAGGTGGATGACACCAATCTTTGTGCTAAATTAGGGAAAAGTTGCCTCTTATAAGACAAAAGAAGGCATAGTCCTTGGCCATAAGATTTTCTAAGTCGGGATTTGAAGGTTGATAAGGCAAAGGTTGTGATGTTCATTGTAAAATTGCCTCATCCCACAACCGTGAATGGTATTCGCAGTTTTCTCGGTCACTCCGGATTCTACAAACGATTTATTCAGGATTTTTCAAAAATCGCCCGGCCTATGACCCACCTCCTTGAAAAAGAAACTCCATTTATCTTCTCAAAGGAATGCATCGAAGCATTTGAAACCCTTAAGATGAAGTTAACCCAGGCTCCAATTCTAGTTGCTCCCGATTGGGACTTGCCCTTTGAAATCATGTGTGATGCAAGTGTTTTCGATGTTGTGGCAGTCTTAGGGGACGTAAGACCAAGACTTTAGCGATTCACTATGAAAGCAAAACTATGACGAGGCTCAAAAGCACATTACACTCAACGGAAAAGGAATTACTTTGATGTTGTTTGTATGGTAGGGTGGGGTATGCTTTCGAGAAAAGAAAATTCCAGCCCATAATCTTGTCTTGTCCAAAAGCATAGGTGTATACGGACTATTCTGGGCTCTTAAGTACCTGCTTGCTTAAGCAGGATGCTAAGCCAAGATTGCTTCGGTGGATTTTGCTGCTCCAAGAATTTGATGTCGTTATCCGTGATAAAAAGGAGCAGGAAAAATCGCACCGTGACCACCTTTCTTAGACTTGAAAAATCCCAATCAAAATGAGCTCGAGGAAAAAGGAATTTACGGAAACATTTCCTCCGAGACATCTGGGATGGTTACCTTTTCGTGGTAATGTATAAATGCCCCATGGTTTGCGATTTTTGCAAAACTACCATGCGGGGAATTTTGTGATCAAAGGAATGTCGTCTCAGCAAGAAAAGAAGTTTGCAAAGACGGTCAAAACTACTTTTGGGACGACCCCTTCTTGTTTAAGATATGTGCAGATCAAGTAATCCGACGGTGTGTGCACGGCAAGGAAGCTTTCGACATCCTCGAAGCTTGCCACAATGGACCCACGGGGGGACATCATGGTGCAAATCTCACTGCCAAAAAGGTCTTTGATGCCGG
This sequence comes from Tanacetum coccineum, assembly GCA_026074375.1. Taxonomy (NCBI): domain Eukaryota; kingdom Viridiplantae; phylum Streptophyta; class Magnoliopsida; order Asterales; family Asteraceae; genus Tanacetum; species Tanacetum coccineum. The sequence goes on along the minus strand of BQNB010024546.1, from coordinate 30,417 downwards.
TTTCTTCTGGCCCACGATTTACAAAGATGCCCACGAGTTGGTTAAAAACTGCGACTCGTGCCAGCGTCAAGGAAAAATTTCACAACGTGATGAGATGCCTCAAAATTCCATCCAAGTTTGTGAAATCTTTGACGTTTGGGGTATTGACTTCATGGGGCCGTTCCCATCCTTCAAACGAGGCGAACAAATATATACTCGGTGGCCGTTTTCGTTTATTTTCAAAATAGTTGAAGCAAAAGCGTCCTCGCTCTAATGACGATCAGTGTTGCAAATTTCTCAAATCTCTCTTCGCCAGATTTCTGTGCCCTCGTGACCATCATAAGTGATCGCGGGAAAACCAATTTTTGCAATGACCAATTTGCAAAGGTCATGCTTAAATACGGAGTCACTCATCGTCTCTCCACCGCATATCACCCACAAACAAGTGGGCAGGTTGAGGTAATCCAATCGTGGTTTGAAAAGATTTTTCTTAAAAGAAACCATAGGCGAAAAAACTGTGACCTCCTTGGTCGGATAAAATAGATGACGCACTTTTGGGACCTTCCGCACAGCTTCTACAAATAAACTCATAGGGTTTGTACTTCATACAAGCTAGTGTACGAGAAGGCATGTCATCTTCTGATTGAGCTCGAGCACAAAGCCTATTGGGCTTTAAAACATGCAAACTTTGACCTAATGACCGCGGGCGATCACCGGAAGGTTCAACTCAATGAGCTAAATGAACTTCGTGATCATGCCTATGAAAACTCTTTGATCTATAAAGAGAAAACAAAGAGAATCCATGACTCCAAGATCAAAAATCGCGTTTTCAACGTCGGTGATCGAGTCCTCCTCTTATACTCTTGATTGAAGATTTTCTCGGGCAAGCTTTGAGACCCGCATGGAGTGGTCATTCACTGTAACCCAAGTTTTTCAATTTTGCACTTTTTTGTTCGAGTTATCTAAAACTCTGGGCAAAATTTCAAAGTAAATGGTCATCGTTTGAAGCACTACTTTGGAGGGGACGTACCACAATTGGTAGTCCCGGATCTCCAGACGTTCCCCATGGACCAATAAATTCGGGGATGGGTCAAGCATAGTGACCTTAAACAAGCGCTTCGTGGGAGGCACCCCATGCTTATCAGTAGTAGTATTATGTAGTAATGAATAAGTGTTTTTGTGTGAGGAGGCTCGCCTCTTCCATTACCCGTGTTTTGTGTTTTGTGTTGTATGTCCAGGATTTCCCGGATTGTGAAGACTCTCATGCTCGCGGTTTTTCCCTTCACTCACAAGAGTTTCACATCCTCAGCTTCATTTTGGGAATCCAATATCCAAATCTAATCGACTAACGTTTTATCTTTTGGCACATTTATAAACGGCTTAGATTTTCATTAGGTCCCCCTTCAAACATCGAGTGTTTAGTTTGTTTTGGGGGTCTTCGATCTTGATTTTCGCCTGCAGCGTTGTTTGTTGTTACGTAATCCTGTTTTTACCACCAAAAGTTTTGCAAAAATACCAAAAAAATTAAAAAATTTAAAAATTTTAAAAAATAAAATAAGTGTTTTGTCACAGTTTTGACTTTCCTAATGGGTAGAATGAGAATAAATTTTGACTCGATTCGGGCGTTGTTGAGCCCTTAGCTTTGTTACTTTAAAACCCTTTTAATAATTGAAAGTTTTATTAGGCTAAGCGATTTCGCGGGGATCCTTTTATTAGGGAATTTTAAATTTGGCGGAAAGAACGAGAAATGATAGTGTTATTTAAAGTTGGCTGCTAAAACAAAGATTATTTGGAAATCTTAAAGCTTATAGTGTAACTTGTCGCTTTTTTCTCCCCGAAGTTATTAACCTGCTAATATAAACGTGCTAAATTTTGCTTTACTTTAAACCGACATTTTCTAAAAGTAAGCTTCTTTCGGAAAAAACGAACTATTCATCTTAGTCAGTTTATACTTGAAGGTTTTTTTTTTTTTTTTTTCTAAAACGAAAATTTTTTCTCTATTACGATATATGTGCTTGCAAAATAAAAAAAAATAGAAAAAAATGATGAAAAAATGAAAAAAATAAATGATGAAAGATATAAACTGTGGGCTGATAAAGGATTACTGCATCTTGCCGGCTCACAACCATTTGTGCAGTCTTCAAAACAAAGCCCATAGTGAGATAATAAATGCCAAAGTGCATTCGTAAGTGTTATCAATAAGAAACCGTCGTCAGATATAGTCGCTACATCCTTGTCAGTAGGCAAGTGGGCCGATGTTATAGTCATGTAAATGTTGACGGTTAGTATTGTATTATAGCTATAAATGGAAAATTTATTGGTAAGTATTCTTTTTCTAAACTCAAGTATAATTTGGACTAAGATTAACTTGCTTTAGGACTTCAATGTTTGTTGGTTGCCGTCGCTAGATTATTCGATTAAGTTTTTCAGTGGGGGTGTTAAAAACCTGGGTACTTAGCTGATGGGATGGGGACGTTCGAGAAGATAAGGTCGCTACATGGAATAAATCGCAACCAATGAGATCATTAAATTTTTTTTGTTTGCGTGCTTTTGAGTAGTATTGTTTAATTAGCGGTAAATCTCGAAAATTGGCTAATAAGGGTGAGTATCCCCGCTAATACATTGCGAACATTTCTGTGGGGTCTCAACTGATAACCTAAGCCGAACTCGGCTGTGATCTATCGAGAATATGTGGTTGGTGGTGTGATCTTAGGTTCTTTTCCCCAGATTTCTTTCAGAAATATCGTTATGCACATAAAACTATTACTTTCATAAAACTTGTCGAATCTAAACTTAACTTAAAATTAAGGCACATTCACACTAATTAATTAAATTGTTGGAGCGAAAAGTTGAAAGTCATGTTATAAGTAGTGTTAGCATCTTTACTTGTACTTAACAGTGATTTCGTTTTTACGCTTAGCTTGGGACTAGTGAAAAATCGGGGACGATGAATTTATCCGTCAGGACATCCGTAGATTATTCTATGGGCGCTTCTCATTCTATGATCCTAGTGTTGATAAAATAAAGGAAGTCAAACAGGGTAATTAAGAATAAGAAAAAGGAAATCCAATAAATATTAGGGATGTTAGTTGTACATATTAAAAAATAGTGAAAACGGGAGCTTGTCGAGCTATTGATTCTTTAGTCCCCTCATGATCACTAATTACTTTTCGAGGTTATTAGTCGTGGGTGGATTGGATTCTTAGTTTTCTTAAGTGTTTACTTCATAACATTGCGTGAGGACACGGCAATACCTTAGTATGGGGGATTTTGGTATGTGCTTAATTACACATACCATTTTCCATTAAAAATGGACTTAAATGACTAAAAACGTACCAAAAATACATTGTATTTGGTATGTTTTTACATTAGAATTATGCAGGGGAAAACGAATAATACAGAAATGGACAAAAACAAAGCTAAAAACGAAAACCGAGCCACGGAATGGAAAAGTTGTGAAAAGACGAAGTCAAATCGAAGCAAAAGTCAACCAAGTCAACCCAGACAAAGTCGACTCCAAGTTCAAAAGAAGAGTCAAGCCAAAAATACACCTTTAGGGACTGAATTTGCCAGGCCGTAAAGTTAGATTTCAAATGATTAAAGACAAAAGTGGTTATTAATATTTAGGGTCCAAATCTGCCAAGTCCATAAGTTATATACCACAAGGGACTCAATCTGCAAGAATCACGTATATCATGGAGGACTAGTTCTGCCATCCAGCAAAGTTTTACCACCACAAGGAACTTTTTTAAACGGATTGTAATAATACTTTAATTACCTTGAGGGCTGTTTTTGCCAACTTCTCAAACTTGTATCCACACAAGGACTTGACTTGCAATGAGAGATATATCTCTGAGGGACTACTTTTGCCAACCACCCAAACTTCCACCCTGCTTATCCCCAACCCCCAAAAAACTAATTTTCCCACCCACTAAACCTAATACAAGCTCACGGGTTCCCTTCACCTTCTTTTACCCAGCAACCCTTCAACACCATGGTTAAACCTTCATCCATCACACTATCAGCCCATAAACTCTCTATAATTGCCATGTTGCATCTCACCCCTCTCCAAGCATTTGATGGTAGTGATTGTCTCAAAAGAAGCAAATGAAGATGGGTGCTATGATAAGCTTTGGTATTGCTCTCACACAACTAACACACCCTTTGAAGTGTCTCACAAAAGAAGCACAAGCTGCAAGGCCAAGTATGAAGACATTCGGCTATAAATAGGACCATTCTAGCATTCTAGCCGAGGGGAAGTGTAATTGTAATTTTCATTAAGTCATTTTTACTTATTTTCAGCTTATTTTACTTTTTCTTTCAGCATTGTACTAATTTTACAGATTAATGAGCAATTGAGGTTTTTATGTAAAATTTCAAGTTTTGAATTCCAAGGTTCTTAAGCTATTAATTTGTGTTTAAATGTATTAAGAAGCCTTAACTTAAGCTTAAATATAAACCTGTTTACATTAGCAAACTAAAAAAGTTAAATAGTTAATCAAACAAACAAAAAAAATCAAGCAAGCAAGGAAATGGGTCAATTATGGATGGACCCATGGGTTGTTATTGATTCAGAGATATAAGGACTAGGGGTGTTAGGATTAGTTTTAGGATCCTTTTCATTGGACCCTTTGTAAGTTTTCTTTTTTTTACATTTTCTGCATTTTTTTCTTATTTCTACTATAGCATTGCATATTTTTGTCTTTTTGTGCTTATTTCCCTTGTTTCCCATTAACTTGTGCTTATTTACATTGCCTTTTATCAGTTGTTGTACCTACATTGTTATTTTTGTTGTTGTACCTGCATTGTTCTTTTTCTCTTGTTTCTTTACTTTTTCTTTAAAACTGGTCTTTCTAAGCCTAGTTATTTATTTGATTAAGTTAACCAGCTTATTAGTGTGCTATCATGTGTGTACCTGTGCTTATTTATACTTCACTTGCCATTTAGTTAAATAGCCAAGCCCAAATCTTACAAATCTGCCTAAAACTTGGATTTTAATACATAATGGGGGTTTGGCCATAAGCTGAAAAATGGGGAAGAATGGTGTAGTGTAATGGGTTGGGTCTATTTAGTCTTTTTAACTAGCAATAATTAGTGTTAATTAAGAGTTTTTATAAGTGGTCAAGTGTTAAAATAAATTTTAGTGGTAATTTGTGCTTAAGGTTTAAGCTGAGGATCAATCTTTTTCATAATAGCTTATTGGTTAAGCTTTTTGAGAAATCTGTCTTGGAGTCTTTGTTTGTGCTTGATTTTAAGAGTATTAGGATAGTCAAAGTTCATTTTAACTCTCCTTGTGTCATTTTAGCATCTGTCTAAAGTTTTCAATAAAGTAACTTAAGTAAAACTGTCAAATATTAAGTTAAGTTTTCAGCTAGCAAATCAGTAAATTAGCTTCTAGTTTTTTGTGCACAAGCTCATTAGGAGCTTGTGTTAATCTGTTTGTAACTTATTTTTATTTTTGAGCTTATTTGGTGGCTTAAAAATAAGCCTGCACTTTGCTCTTTCAGAAACTAAAAATTTCCCCTGGTGCTAAGCTGTCACTTTCAAGCTACTTTTCCTGGCTTATCTGTTGGTTTCAGTTTAAGCTCTTGGCTTTTCTAGAAAGCCCATAAGCTCTTTTATAAGCCCTAGGAGTCTCAAGCATTAGGACCCTCCCTAGATTGCTTATTTATAAGCCCAAAAGTGTCCCTCTGCCTGTTTAAGTAGCTAGTTTTAGAGTAAGTGTTCATTTGATCTCCTGAGCTTATGGCTCATTAAAATTGCTTATTTTGTGTTTATATCTGCTCATTATGTTAGTTTAGGCTTATTTTAGTTTATTGTAATCCTAAGTGTAGCTTATTAAAGCTTTTTCATCTTAAAGTATTTTTGGCAGGATTAACTCTTAAGTTAATACTGCCCCTTTTTAATTGCCTTTTTCTAGCTTATTAGTTGTTCAAAATAATTATAGATTGCTTTTTATTGTAGTTTTTTATGTCCTCTTTTCCTTTTTCTAGCTTTTAGGTTCTTAAGTGTCCATCCTAGGGCTTATTAATAAGCCCAAAGTTGTGCCTTTGTCTGTTTTGTATCTAGTTCTATGTCAGTAGGTGATTAAGCTTTTCTAAGCTTATTGCTCATTCAAACTTGCTTATTTGTCATCTGCATTTGCTTATTGTGATTAGCTTAGCCTTAGTTTCTAGCTTATTTGCATTCTAGTAGCTTAACAAATCCAAAAAAGAAAAAAAATAAGCCATTTAGCTTAATAAGCCATTCTGTCTGTTTTAAGTGCTTTTTACAGCTTATTTATAAGCTTTCATAAAAAGTCATAGTTGTAAAAATTGCTTATTTTCACGTCCTTAATAAGTTTGTTAAAAAAGTTTTCAAAAAAAAGGGGAAGGTGGAAGTCCAAGGGAGCAGGGCTCGAACCCTGGACCTCAACACCCTCTACCCTTTATAAACACACACTCTACCGCTGTGCTACAATAGCTCATCCGGTAGAGTGTTTGTTTATCAAATTTATAAAGCCTTTTTGGCCTTTAAGCTTATAAGCCTTTTCGGGCTTATTCCAGCTTATTGAGATAAGCTGGAAACTTCATTCTATTTTTCCTAGGATTGTCTCAGCTTATTTTAATTTCTGCTATTTTTTTCAAATTTTTATAAAATCGTTTCGTATTTTTTATAATTTATTTTGTTTAAAATCTTAAAAATTCATAAAAAATAAAATAATAATCAAAAAAATACAAATCTTTTTTTTAAAATTTTCTTTTGTTGTGTATTTTCTAGGAAAAATAAATTTACATATGTAGGGTCATTTTTGCAAAGTTTTACTTTTTAAAGAACGGGATTCGTTCCCGTTTTTGTTTTGACTCGTTTTTAGTCTTAATCAACTCCGTTTTCGATCTAGTTTTTTTTAAACTTCGTTTTTTGTCACTTAGAACCCATTTAAAGAAAAAATTCACTTTAGGGTTAAAATCGTGTAATTTAAGTTTTTGACCCTCGTTTTTTCCGTATCCGTTTAGTTTTAAATCATTTTAGCTTTCGTTTTTAGGTTTTCTTTAATCGTTTTTGCATATTTAATTATAGTAATAGAAAGACCAATCATAATCTTGTCATATTCAAACATCGATTATCAATTCGTCATTTCGATTTTCAATTGCACACCTCGTTGGGACATAACGACCCGGGAAATCAAACTTCCGGTTACATATATATATATTATTTTCTGAATTCTTAACCAATCCTTAGCTAAGGGTATTTGGTTAATTGTTTGCTTATATATTATATATATATTATTGAACGAATCAATTTTTGACGCCGTTGCCGAGGAGGCTGTGAAACAACTATCGTAACATTTGACAATTTGTGTTTGAATTTGTGAATTTCTATTTTTTTAAAAAATAATTAAAAAAATAATAATAATAAAAAAAAAATAATAAATTCACCAAGTTGGTAAAAGAACACCAACATATAATACTTTTCATTGAAGTATTATCCATCAATAAGTTCCCGAACAAAAGATGCAAAGGCTTGCCATTTGTGTCACTTACGAGGTACGGCTCACCTTGAAAAGTTAAACAAGCTATAAAGTGGGTATAAGGCGAGTTGTTCCAAGGAACTACGACCCTAAAGGAGAAAGGTTATTAAAAGTACCGTGCTTTCCTTCTCCTCCGCTCACCTGTGTGTTTATCTTTTTAAGAGCTACCATGAAGTAAGTCGATTATTTGGTTGAAGTTGTCCTATCTCGTTGTCCGTTAAAATAAATTGTGAATAGATTATTGAAAAACCAAAAAAATTAGTATAAATTTTCTTCATTTAGTGCATGCGCACTCGTTCTCAATCCCGTAGACGTCGACAACAACAAGTCCCACAGACTTCTGTTGAACCATTTGATCTTGAGAAACCAAATAATAATCAAGAACCTCCCAATCCTCCCGTAGTTACGATGGCCGATAATCGTACTATGGCGGAAATGCTCCAAGCACCCACCGAGGGTTACGAGGATGCAATCGTTGTTCCCGCAATCACCGCGGACAATTTTGAGCTCAAGCATAGTTTGCTTACTCTTGTTCAAAATAAACAATTTTTTAGACATGACAAGGAGGACCCGCATGCTCACATTCGATATTTCAACAAGATCACTTCTACGATGAAGTTCCCAAACGTCCCGAGTACGTCGGTTAAGCTTATGCTTTTCCTATTTTCCCTCGAGGGGGCAGCCCGGATTTGGCTTGAAAAAGAACCCCCTCGATCGATTTTAACTTGGGATGATCTTGTTTCGAAATTCATCAACCAATTTTTTCCTCCCTCCAAGACGACAAATCTTCGTAACGAAATCACGAGGTTTCAACAAAGATTTGATGAATCGTTTTATGAAGCATGGGACTGATTCAATGATCTTCTTCGGGCATGCCCGCATCATGGGTTTTCGGAATTGCATTAACTCGATACATTCTATAATGCCTTGAACTTGAATGATCAAGATTCATTAAACTCCGCCGCGGGTGGTAACTTTCTGGATAAAATGCCTCGAGAATGCCTAAAAATCATCGAGAGCAAGTCCAAAGTTCGTCAATCACGAAGCAAGGCCATTGTTGCCAAAGTGAGTACGAGCTCTTCTACCCAGTGTTTCACCCGATGTTGCTGAACTTAAATATATGGTGAAAGCATTGCTTCTTGATAAGAAAAACCAAGCTCCCGCTGCCATAAAAGCGGTCGAGGAAAGTTGTGTAACTTGTGGTGGTGCTCATTCTCACCGAAATTATCCCGCCACCGATGGCAACGTTTATCGTGACAATATTCAAGAGTACGTGTCACAAGCCGCCGCAGTTAACTACAACCAAGGAAATACCGGTTACCGACCTCCGATGATTGCAAATCAAGTTCGACCTCCTGGTTTTCCTCCCGTTCAACAAAACCAAAGGAATAATCCGAATCGTTACAACTAAAATCAGGGGAATAACTACAACCAGGGCCCAATTTTTTGACCCCCGGTTAATCAACCACCAGCTTACCAAGCTCTGTCTTACCAAGCTCCAGCTCCTCAGGCATACGGTGTGTCAAAGGCTGATTTTGAAATCTACGTCAAAGCTAACGATGCGGGCGGGCTGATGCAAACATGCAAAGCATTTAACCCAATATATAACGGACCTGCTCACAAAATTCGTAAATAGTATACGCTTCTACTTTTGGCTTGGGTTCATCTTCTAGCCAACACCATTGCTAACTCTGGAAAAGGTGATGTGAAAGCCAATCACCCCGATGTGGTGTTTGCCTAAAATGGACCTCAATTTCTTCTTCTTCTAATGCGATGGAAAATGAAACCCGAGGTGACAAGGTACGGCTGGCAACCAAGCACCGAATAACATTAACCTCCAGTGGTCCAAACTAATGACCGAATTAGTGAGCTCGTTGCTTTGCTTCTTAAAGACGAAAACCCAACATTGCCTTAATCCTTTAAGGGCAAACAAAGAGAAGCTTCCCATGAAAAAGATGATCTTCTAGCTTCAAATTTATGAGATTTTCAGAATCTCCATTTTGAGAATAAGTTTCGCGGGACGATCTCTTACTCATGCCTATATTTTTCACCAATGTTTAGTAATAACTCCTCTATGACAATGATAAAGATAATGAATTGACAAAAGACACGGGTAATTTAAGAATTGCTCGGCGGTTTCCTAAATAAGTTTCCTAAAATATTGGCGGTCCATCTGGTTGTGTACTTAGTCCGTGTGATAAGTATAAAGATGAATGGATGGCTTAGCCTTGGCCAATCTCGGGGCAAGCATCATCATATTTGCCTCTATCCATTGGATAAGTAATTAATCTCACAGCGGCGACCAAAACCCGAATGATACTTGAACTTGTCGACCGAACGATTTCTACTCCAACCGGCATCGCCGAAGATGTTTTCATGATAGTTGGAATGTTCTTCTTTCCTGCCGATTTTTTGGTCGTTGATTACGTTGCCGACCCTCAGGTTCCCCTAATCTTAGGGTGACCTTCTGAGAACTGACGTGCCTTGATTGAGTTCACGGTAAAAACAAATGACCACTTAGACTGATGACCAATCGTGACATTCAAGTGGTGATACTAAAGAATTTCTCCTATAATATCATTGAATCGGTTAAACAGTCGATGTTAATTGAATTGCTTGTGAATGATTATGTTCAAGAAGTACTTGAATATTTCTGAAAGTGCAATCCCCTTCCCCTTCGGACCTTATGATCGATTCTACGCTCTCTATCTTTCACTCCTTCGGAGGAAGTGTTTTTCTAATGGATAAAGATCGATGCTTTCTTATACTTCATGATGATTCAATATACAATCGGGTGTTGACGGAATCTATGATTTCGTGGGAGACACTGTTTACCTGAGAAATTGTTAGCGGACAATAGTGACCCAATCTCTACTCCGTCAACGCTGTGAAATTAATGTGCCTAAAAGATTAAATCTTCATGTGAAGATCCTCCGACTAGAACTCCCCATAAGGACTTACCATCCCATATTGAGTATGGCAATTTTTGGAGGGGTGATGACAAATTTACCCGTCATAATCGCTAAAAACTTAAGGATGAGGATAAAACCGCCATGATCAAGGTTCTCAAGTCACATAAACATGCCATAGCTTGGAAGATTTCTGATATTAAGAGGATAGATCTACAGTTTTGCACCCATAAGATTTTGATGGAGGAAAATGCCAAACCCGTAGTTCAACATTAGAGATGGGTTAACCTTAGAAATCCATGAGGATTAGCAGAAGTTATCAAACTTCTTGATGCTAGGTTAATTTACCCTATCTCTGATAGTCCCTGGGTAAGCCCGGTTCATTGTGTCCCTAAGAAGGGAGGCATAACCGTGGTAAAAAATGAAGAAAATGAGTTAATACCCACTAGGTTGGTTAGGGGATGGCGAGTTTACATCGACTACCGAAAACTCATGATGCACTCGTACAAGACCATTTCCCGTTCCATTTATGGATCATATGCTTGAAGAATTAGCCGAAAATGGTACGATTGCTTTTTTGGGACAGTTTCTTCGGCTATTTTCAGATATACGATTGGATCCACTTGGATCAAGAAGACTACCTTCACATGCCCTTACGGACGTTTGTCCTATCGTTGCTTGCCTTTTGGGCTATGCAATGCACCGAGCACTTTCAAAGGTGTATGGTTGCATCTTTTTCACGATATGATTGAGAAAAACCAGGAAGTCTTATGGACGATTTCTCAGTATTCGGTGATTCTTTCTGCCTCTTGCTTTCAATTTAGACAAATGCTCTAAAGGTGTGAGACACAATCTTGTGCTAAATTGGAAAAAAGTGCCACTTTTATGGTTAGGAAGAAGATAATCCTTGGCCATAAGATTTCTAACACCGGGATTGGGGTTGATAAGGCAAAAGTTAATGTCATTGCAAAATTGCCTCATCCCACTATCGTAAAGGGTATTTATAGTTTTCTCGGTCATGCCGGTTTCTACCGATGATTTATTTAAGATTTTTCCAAAATCGCCTGGCCTATGACCCACCTCCTTGAAAAAAAACTCCGTTTATCTTCTCGAAGGAATGCATCGAAGCATTTGAGACCCTTAAGATGAAGTGGACCAGGCTCCAATTCTAGTTTGCCCCTGATTGGGACTTGCCCTTTGAATCATGTGTGTTGCACAGTGATTTTGCTGTTAGGGTAGTCTAGGGCACGTAAGACAAGCACTTCCAGCCAATTTAATATGCAAGCAAAAACTTGACGAGGGGCTCAAGCCACATTAATACATTGGAAAAGGAATATTGCCATGGTGTATGCTTTTGAGAAATTCGGGCCATATCTTGTCTTGTCCAAAAGCATAGTGTAGACGAATTATTCGGCTTCTCACGATTGTAGCTAGCAGGATGTTAAGCCAAGATTGCTCGGTGATTTGCTGCTCCAAGAATTTGATGTTGTCATCCGTGATAAAAAAAAGGAGCAATAAAATTTTTTCCCCCCCCTTTTCTTTTTCTCCCCCCTTTCTCGCGTCGTCGGACCACTTTATAGGACATGAAAATCCCATCAAATAGGGCGAGCTCGAGAAAAAAGGAAATTTTGGAAACATTTCTCTCGAGACACTTGGGATACGTTACTTTTCGTGGTATCAATGATAATGCCTTATGGTTTTGCCGATTTTGCAAACTCCATGCGGGGAAATTTTATGATCAAAGGGGATGTCGTCTCGGTAGAAAAGAAAGGTTTTTCAAAAGGAGTCAAACTCTTTTTGGATGACCCATTCTTATTTAGATATGTGCGGATCAAGTGATCAGGCGGTGTATGCACGGCAAAGAAGCTTTCGACATCCTTGAAGCCTGCCACAATGGACCCACGGGGGGACATCATAGTGCAAATCTCACCGCCAAAAAGGTCTTTAATGCCGGTTTCTTCTGGCCCATGATTTATAAAGATACCCATGAGTTGGTTAAAAACTACGACTCATGCCAGCGTCAAGGAAAAATTTCACAACGTGATGAGATGCCTCAAAATTCCATCCAAGTTTGCAAAATCTTTGACGTTTAGGGCATTGAATTCATGGGGTCATTCCCGTCTTCAAGAGGGAACAAATAAATACTCGTGGCCATCGACTACTTGTCAAAATAGGTTGAAGCAAAAGCGCTCCCCACCAATGACGCCTGAGTTGTTTGCAAATTTCTTAAATCTCTCTTTGCTAGATTCGGTGCTCCTCGTGCAAGCATAGTAATGACCAGTTTGCAAAGGTTATGCTTAAATACGGAGTCACTCATCATCTCTCCACCGCATATCACCCACAAACAAGTGGGCAAGTCGAGGTATCCAATCGTGGCTTGAAAAGAATTCTTAAAAGGACCATAGGCGAAAACCGTACCTCTTGGTCGGATAAACTAGATGACGTACTTTGGGCCTTCTGTACAGCTTACAAAACACCTATTGGGTGTACTCCATACAAGCTAGTGTACGGAAAGGCATGTCATCTACCGATTGAGCTCGAGCACAAAGCCTATTGGGCTTTAAAGCATGGAAACTTTGACCTAGTAACCGCGGGCAATCACCGGAAGGTTTAACTCAATGACCTAAATGAACTTTGTGATCATGCCTATGAAAAATCTTTGATCTATAAAGAGAAAACAAAGATAATCCATGACTCCAAGATCAAAAGCCGCATTTTTAACGTCGGTGATCGAGTCCTCCTCTTTAACTCTAGATTAAAGATTTTCTCGGGCAAGCTTAAGACCTGCTAGAGTGGACCATTCACCGTAACCCAAGTCTTTCCATATGGCACTGTCGAGTTATCCCAAAACTCCGGGCCAAATTTCAAAGTGAATGGTCATCGTTTAAAGCACTACTTTGGAGGGGACGTACCACAATTGGTAGTCTCGGATCTCCAGACTTTCCCTATGGACCAATAAATTCGAGGACGGGTCAAGCATAGTGACCTTAAACAAGCGCTTCGTGGGAGGAAATCCATGCTTATCCTTCTATCTTCTTTCTATTTTCTTCTAACTGTGTGACGTGAGGAGGTGTGCCTCTTCCATTTCTCGTATGCTTGTGTTTTTATGGTTTATTTGTCCAGGATGTCCCGGATTTTGAAGCCTCTAGTGCTCACGGTTTTTTCCCTCCAATCATAAGAGCTTCACATCCTCGGCTTCATTTGGGAATCCAATATCCAAGTCTAATCGACTAACATTTTATCTTTTGGCACACTTAATAAACGGCCTTAGATTTACATAGGTACCCACTTTTAAAACATAGAGGATGATGTTTAGTTCTAGTATTGGGGGGGGGAATTTCAATTGATTTTGCCTACAGGTTGTTGTCACGTAATCCATTTTTACCACCAAAGTTTTGCAAATTCAAAAAATGAAAAAAATTAAAATTTTCAAAAATAAATATAAGTGTTTGTCACAGTTTGACTTTCTTAATGGGTAGGAATGAGTATAATTTTGACTCGTCGAGCGTGTAGAGCTCTTTCTTAGTTCTTAAACTTTTTACTAAGCGTTCGCGGTACCTTTAAAATTCTTGAAGAACGAAAAAATGATAGTGTTTGTTTACAAGTAGAATTGCTAAAACAGGATTTTTGAGAATCATTAAAATGCCTTATAATGGGTAACTTGTCGCTTTTTCTTCCCGAAGCTCTTAACCTGACTATTAAAAGTGCTTAATTTGTGCTTGAACTTTAAACGACATTTTCTGTTTTAAAAAAACTAAAAAAAAAAATCTCTTTTCGGAAACAGAAAATATTCATCTTAGTTCAACTACTATACTCGATTTTCTAAAACTGAATTTTCTCTATTACAGAAGAAATATGTTACAAAAAAAATGAAAAAATGATGAAAATATTAATCTGTGGGCTGATAAAAGGTTTACTCATCTTGCTGGTCACAACCGATGTAGCATCTTCAAAAACAAAGCCCATAGTGAGATATAAATGCCAAAGTGCATTCTTAAGTATTATCAATAAGAATTCTCCGTCAGTTTACTTCATCTTGTCAGAGGTGGCCGATGTTGAAGTCTTCATATAAGGCGGAGGACCGTCATCAGACTAAGTCACTACATCTTGTCGGAGGCGTGACCGATGTTGTAGTCATGTAATTGATGATAGGTTATTTATAGTATAGCAATCAATGACTAATAGGAAAATTTAATGGTTAAGATTTCTTTTTCTAAACTCAAGTATAATTTTAAACTAAGAATAACTTGCTCTAAGACTTCAAAAGTTGTTGGTTGCCGTTGGTATATTATTTCTAAGAATAATCGCACCAATGAGATCATTAGATTTTTGATTTTTGCGTGCTTTGAGTAGTATTGTTTATTTAGCGGTAAATCTAAGAAATTTGGCCTAAAAGGGTGGAGTATCCCGCTATTACATTACGAACATTCTCCTGTGGGGTCTCAACCTGATAACCTAAGTCGAACTCGGCTGGGATCTATCAAGAATATGCTGGTTGGTGGGTGATCTAGTCTCTTCCTCAGGTTTCTTCAGAAATATCGTTATGCACATAAACTATACTACTTTCTAAAATTGTCGATCTAAAGTTAACTTAAAATTAAGCACAATCACTCTAATTGAATAATTGTTGGGAGCGGAAAGTTGACAAGTCATAGTTATGAGAAGTGGTAGCATCTTTACTTGTGCTCAGCGGTGATTTCGTTTTTACGCTTAGCTTGGGACTAGTGAAAAATTAGGGACGATGAATTTATCTATTCGGACATCCATAGATTATTCTATGGGCGCTTCTCATTCTATGATCCTAGTGTTTAAAATGAAGGAAGTCAAACATGTTAGTTAAGTTGAGAAAAAGAAAAATACAAAAATATTAGTGATACTTAGTGTAAATATAAAAATGATGAAAACAGGACTTGTCGAAGCTATTGATTCTTTAGTTCCCCTTGACGAACACTTAGCTACTTTTCAAGGTTATTAGTCGAGGGGGATTAAGATTCTTAGTTTTCTTAAATATTTACTTCATAACATTGCGTGAAGACACGACAATATCTTAGTATGGAGATTTTGGTATGTGCTTAATTACACATACCATTTTCCATTAAAAACGGACTTAAATGACTAAAAACGTACCAAAAAATACATTGTATTTGTATGTTTGGCATTTGTATTGGTGCAGGAAATGGATATTCAAGAAAGGACATAAACAAAGCTTTAAAAAGGGACACAAACTAAGCACGACGAATGAAAATGCGTGATGAAAAAGTCAGTCAAAAAGTCAACCTGAGAAGTCAACCCGACAAAGTCAAAGTCAAACTTCAGAAAGACCAGCTGAATCAAAAAGAATACAAACTAAGGGACCAAAACTTGTCAAATCACAAGTTGTAAATAGGAATGAATATATACAAGGGGGGGAAATCGCAATTAACTAAATATAACTTTAGGGGCCGCTTTCCTTGTGGCCAAACCCCTAAACGTTATATCACACAAGGACATAATGTAATAGACATATATGACTTGAGGGGCTAATTCTGCCAACTTTCCATAACTATACACCACAAGGACGAATCTTGCAATAGAGTTATAAGAGTTGAGGGGCTAAAGTTGCCAACTAGCCAAACCTTTCCCCTGTCATCCCCAACCTCGATAAAACTCATTTTCCCGCCCAAAGAACCCAAGTACCATTCACATGTCTTCACCATCCCTTTTACCCTGCAACTCCATTAACACCAAGGATAAAACCAAACCCTCACCTCCACTAACCTCTCTAGTCACATGGTGCCATGCCACCTTGGCAATCCTATGTTTTTCATTGGTTGAAAACAAATTCGATGGTTGAGATGAATGCAAAGAAGCACAAGATAACTTCAAGGGCTGGGATGACTTTGGGATTTCTCTCACAAAACAAACACAACAGCTGGATGCTCTCAGTGAACAAGCACACAAGAAGCACAAGAAACCCTAGCTGTTCTAGTATAAATACCCATGTAATAGTTAGGTTTAGGGGATCGAATTTTAAGTCTTTTACAGCTTTATTTACTTGAAGTCTTTTAAGCTTTGTAATATGTTTTCAAGTTAATGCAAATTTCAGCTTTTTTAAGTTTCATTACATCTGTCTCTTTTCAAAGTTTTATACATTTAAGCTAAATTCAGTTCTTGTTCTTATTTCAATCTTATTGTACTCTTTTAAGTTAATGAAAGTTAAGTTTGTTAAGCTTACACTCTGAGTTCTTATTTTTCCTTTTCCTTATTTATATAAAAAATGAAAAATACAAAAATCTGTCACAAAGCATAGGAGCATGGTAAATTCAGGATGGCCATGGTTTTAGAGCCTCATGGGAGGCAATAGGTGGGTTTGTGATTGCTGAATTCATAAGTAGCATAAGTGGGAACTCATAAGTTTCTTAAATTTTCATTTCTTAAAATTTCATGTAACATTGCTTATCAGTTGCTTATTGTGATTATTTTCTTTATTTCTTGTTGTCCTGTGCTTAGTTGCATCACCCTTTGTTAATTTAAACACCTGTGTTGTTGTTGATCTTTTGTTTCCTTATTTTAGTGATTTTTGTCCCTACTAAGCTCATAACTGTTAGATTTATATCTTGCTTATTGGAGCTTATTTATGTGTTTGTATATGTCCAATAGGCTCATATTAAGCCAAGAAATATCTGGTATTAAGGGGTTGTTTGTTTAAAATCAGTGTAATAAGTTTAAAAAGATTGTTTTTATTATTAAAGGGGTGTTTGGGATTGGCCTTAAAATGGGTCAGAATGAGTTTTAAAACCATTGGGTCACTTGGCCAACTTTGTCAAGCAATTTTTAAGTTCTAACAAGCTTATTTTAAGAATTTTAAAGTTTAAATGTGTGTTTTCAAATGTTTTCTAAAAGTGGGTCAAAACTGTCACTTTAGGACAGTTTGTAAATGCTTATTTGCATAAGCTGTTCAATCCAGCTTTTAAGACTTGTTTTTAACTTGTTTTAAGTGTTTAAATGCATTAGTGTAGTTTAGTTTAGGTTTGCAAGGTCTAAGTGGTTTTGGTTCTGTCAAATTTGTCAAGTTTGAAAAAAGCAATATCAGCCATTTTGAACTGCTTTTTCTAGCTTACTTTTAATTTCAAAATGATTTTCAAAAGATGATATAAGCTCTTTGTAGATAACTTTTCATTTTTTTTTGGGTTTTAAGCCCATAAGGATCCATTTAAGTACTTATTTTTAAGCTTAAAAACTCAGTGTACACTGAGTGAAACAGCCTTTTCATAAGCCTTTTTGAGGGCTTATTTGTTTTTCAAAATCATTTTCAAAAGCTGTTTTAAAAAGCCCTTAGGCTACTCTTTCCAATGGCATAAGCCATATGCCCATAAGGTTCCATCTTTGAGCTTATTTTTAAGCTCAAACAGTCCCCTTTGGGACTGTTTTATGCAGTCTGTGGCTTAACAGCTTATTTGCTTATTTCTTTCTTATTTCAGCTTAATCTTTGTTGAATTGTGCTTATTAGAGTAGTCTAAGTTAGTTTATGCTTATTTCAGTTAAATTTAGCTTATTGTAGCTTATTTTAGCTTATTTGCCTAGTTAGTTTAGAATTTTTTAGTTTTTAAGCCTTTTATTGCTTATTCAGTCTTTCTTAGCTTAATTTCAGCTTATTCATGTTTCATTTTGCTTATTAGGTTTAGAATAGCTTCTGTTTGCTTATTTAGAGTAGTTTAGTGCTTATTTCCCTTTTTTACTTTTGTTTAAGTCTTAAAAAGCCAAAAAAAGTATAAGCTGTCAAGTTTTAAGCTGTTTTACAGCTTATTCATAAGCTTTCATGAAAAATTCCAAGTTTTAAAAGTGCTTATTTTTAAGTCATTAACAACTTTGCTTTTTGAATTTTTGAAAAAAATAAAAAGGGAGAGTGTGGAAGTTATCGGGAGGCCTGGCTCGAAACCCAAGAACTCAAACTCATCAACCCTTCATAACCCCAACACTCTACCGCTGTGCTACAATAGCTCATCCGGTAGAGTGTTGTTTTATTTATTACTTAAGGGCTTTTTGGCCCTTTAAGCCCAATAAGCTGTTTTGATTTTTAACAGCTTATTGGGATAAGCTGTTGGGGACAGCTTATTTTTCCTAGGACAGTATTAGTCTCAACTAATTTTCCTAATTTTTTTTCATAATTTTTAAAAATGTTCTTTAGTATTTGTTTTAGGATTTAATTTTCATTAAAACTTTGAAATTCTGAAAAAAAATAATAAAAAGTCAAAAAAAATATAATCTTTTTTTTTAAAATTTTCTTTTATCAAATAGTTTCGAGGAAAAATATTAGAGCTTTCGTAGGGTCATTTTTTTCAAAAGTTCATTTTTTAAAGAACGAGATTCGATCCCGTTCTTGTCTTGACTCGTTTTTAGTCTTAATCAACTCACCCATTAATAGTTAAAAAATCATTTTAGGATTAAAATTGAATAATTTAGGTTTTTAACTCGCGTTTTTACGTCACCATTTTAGGGTTTAAGTTAAATTGCTTACGTTTTAGGTTTACTTTTGCTTGATTTTGCATTTTTACTTGTAGTAATAGAAAATCAATCATAATCTTGTCATATTCAAACATCGATTATCAATTCGTCATTCGATTTTCAATTGCACACCTCGTTGGGACATAACGACCCGGGAAATCAAACTTCCGGATATATATTGATTCTATTTGTGAATTTTGACTTTTTGCCTTGGTCAAGGGAAATTGGTTGGGATTTGCATTGTGTTATATTATATATATACTATCAACATATCAGAAGTCTTCCTTCTTCATGGAATCAGATTGACCTCATCATGAGAAATAAGCCAGACATTGAGAGATGATATGATGACATCTACAAACAATCTTAGGGTGTTGAAGTTGGAGTTGAAAAGGGGGGGTTTTCCATCAGGTTCCAACTCTGCTTCTCAGAATTTGGCTTTTCTCTCCTCTGAGAATATTGGCGATACTAATGAAGTTAGTACTGCTAGTGGAGATTTTGGGGTTAGTACTGCTGGTGGAATTAATCAAGTTCCATCTACTCCATGTGCTCATCATGTAGCTTACTCCTTCCTTGCACAACCAACAACTAGTCCTCAACTTGAGAATGAGGATTTTCAGCAGATGGATGTAGATGACTTGGAGGAATTGGATCTTCGATGGCAGGTGGCTATGTTGACTGTCAGAGTAAAGAAGTTCATTCAGAGGACAGGAAGGAATTTGGACTTCAAAGAAAAATGACTTGTTTCTCTTGATAAGTCAAAGATTGAGTGCTACAACTGTCACAGAAAAGGGCACTTTGCTAGAGAATGTAGATCTGGAAGGAATCAAGGGAGAAGATCTTATGGTGACAATGGCAGGAGCAATGCACCAACAACTGAATCTTCATCACAGGCACTAGTGGCTCAAGATGGTCTAGGAGGCTATGACTGGAGCAATGATTTTGAAGTAGAACCAGTCAACTATGCTTTGATGGCAATCTCCTCTTCAAGCTCATCAAGTTCTTCTGACAGTGAGGTACAAAAATGTTCTAAACAATGTCTTGAATCATTTAAAACTCTTCAAAAGAACTATGATACTGAAAGAGAAAAACATAACAAAGCAAAACTAGAAATCAAGGGTTATGAGATAGCCTTAGAGTCACTAGAATCTAGGATTCTTGGACATGAAAAGAATGAATTGGCTTGGGGTGAGAAATATGAATTTCAAAACTATGAGCTTAAATGTAGAGAAATAAAAATTAACAACTTAAATATGGAATTAGAGAAGGTTGTTAAGGAAAGAGATGAGTTAAAAGATAAGATTGCAAAATGGGAAGAATCGACCAAGAATCTTGATGAAATACTTAACAGTCAAATGAGTGCTAGAGATAAAACTGGTTTAGGATATAGCACAAAATTGAATGAATTAAGTAGCAATCATGAAACTGATAGTGAGTATAGTTTGAGTATTTTTAATGTTAGATCAAGTGATGAAGAGAACACACCAGAAAATGATAGATTTTTAAAGAATGGGTATAAAGCTGTTCCCCCTCCCATAACAGGGAACTTCTTAACCCCAAGAGCTGACATATCATTTGCAGGGTTAGATGAATATGCCATTAGGAATAAAATCATTGAGTCACAAACAACTGAGCTTAATACTAAAACAAGTGAGACTGCAGGTCAAACAAATGGCAATACTGAAAAGCCAAAGTCATTATAGAGAGTCAGTTGTGCAAATCCTAAGATTTAACAGAAATAGTGTGGTTTTATCATTGAGATTAGAACTCAGATGAAAGAAGAAGAGTATGAAGTGCAAACAGTTAGACCTAAGACTCAAACAGTTAAGACTAATAATGAAAAAAGTGCAAACTTCGCAAAAACAAAGAATTGAGTTTTCAAAAGAGTTCAAAGCTTTTTCTGTTTTGTAAAAGACTGACCAATAATTGAATAAAGATTGTACTTTCATGACAAAAAGATCAAGAGCCAAAGGCTAAAAAATGATGTTAATACTGTTCAAAGGGAGCAAAACTAAGTATGTGGATAATACCAAAAGGGTTAATCATCCGAAACTTTCTTAATACCCACTAAATAAGTAAGAATTTTGTCCCATCGGAAACTAACAAGAACATTTGCATTAGGACAAGTGTTATTAACTAGCTATTACTAAGTATTGAACTGCGAGGACTGTTAGTTACTAGCAAGGACCAATATCAATAACTGCTAGGCCCTGTTGTACTGCTAGACCAGTGTTAGTACTACTAGGCTGTTAGTACTGCTAGGCATGTCATAAGCTATGCTATAAGTACCTAGGCAAGTGTTAGAATTGCTAGGCCTGTTTATGTTACCATACCTATTTACCAAGAAAGGACAATTAAGACCAAGAGTCTCATGTTCACCTATCAAGAGGTCTTACTACATAAAATCAGCTTTTAGACCCAAAGACTTAAAATAAGATGTTAAAACATTTGGGGTTCAAAATATGACTACTGCTGGGACAAGAGTAGTAGTTAATACAGGTAAGGGTAAGCTAAATACTGACCTTAAAAGGTCAAGATAGGTTTGGAGGCCTAAGGAAATACTTGGACAAGTACCAAAGACAGTTATCATTCATGCTCAAGAAGGTTGAGTAAGTGACCCAAAAGGTGATTTCCAAGTCCTGTTAATGGCTTAGATCCCAAAGAATACTAATTCTCTACTTTTTAAGCAGGGCATTCCCGAATCTTGTTACAGATCATGCAGTGGTGGATATGGATGCTCTAGCCTAGACTGGCAACAAAGCTTATCTTTCATTATGAAGATTTCAATGGAGGCCCTTTGTTGGCTTTTGGAGGATCCTATAGGAGGTAAACTAACGTGTAAAGTAAAACAAAACTGCAAATTTAGACTTGATTGATGTTATTTTTGTAGATGAACTTAATTTTAACCTTTTCAATGTACACACAAATGTGTGTCAGAAAAATAGTGTCCTTATTACTGAGTGCTGGATGCCTTATCTTGTCCTTCCTACTTTAAGCTTCTTGATGAAATCAACTTGTACTAAGCTCCTAGAAAGTATATGAGTACAGCTTGGATTTAAAGAACAAGTTCCTTCTCTGGAGGTAATAACTTGTTATATGTAAAATGCAACAGCAAAGTCTAAATTATGCACATGAATAGGCATGTGAATTTCAAAAAGTATAAAATATACTTTTTAAAGGTCACCTAAGTTAGAGGATAACCATTAAAAGATTAATGTGAATGACCACCATATTGTGTTGCCTTCAAGAAGGTGAGCAACACAAAGGCCTCCTGAAATGCCAGTTAAGAAAGACTCATCAGAAAGCCCCTAGAATTACTTCATAATGGGCTTATTTAAGACCTGTCATTGTAGAAAGTATTAACAAGAAAAGTTACTGCTTGGTTGTGACTAATGAATTCAGCAGATTTAGATGGGTATTTTTCTTACTGCTGGTATGTGTTTAATACACATAACCTTTTACCTTAAAAACGAGAAACTAACCAAAAACTTACTTAAAAGCTTGTTTTGCTAATTGTGTTGTGCAGGAACGGATAACTAAGAAAAGGACGAAAAACGAAGCCAAATCGACAAAACCGGACTCGGAATGGAAAAGCAGGAAAAAGACAAAGTCAAAATCCAAGCCCAAGTGTAGAAAAGTCAACCCAAGTCAACCCCGAAGCCAAAAGTCAAGAAAAGTAAGTTTAGGGACTAAACTTGTAAATCCCTAAACTTATATTTAAAGAAGAAAAAGAAGGAAATGAAGACAAGGGCCCAAACTGCCAACACGGCAAAGTTATACCCCAAGGGGCAATTCTGCCAAGTCCCCTAAGTTATAACACGCAAGGACCTTGGGTGCAATAGGTTATACAACCCTTGCGGACTGAAATTGCCAATTCCTCAATCCTTTGATAACACAAGGACTAAGGGTGCAAACACCCTTATATCCATGAGGGGCTATTGTTGCCAAACCCACAAACCTTCACCCAACTTTCGAATTACTGTTTATCTCCTTTATCTATTCCCGCCAAATCCCACCATACCCCACCCCTGTCATTTTCCACCTTGGTTGACTTCCCATAAACCTCCAAAAACCTCACCATCCTAAACCCCACACACCCACATGGGATTGCCATGTTGGCAATCCAAACTCCCACCAAAATTGATCAAAGGTTTATAAAATTTGACTTGGAAGGCCAGGATTTGCTCTGTCTATACACTCACAACAAACACACTCCAATTGTGTGTCTACAAAGAAGCACACTTGGAAGAAGACAAAGATTCTAAGACATAAACCCTAGTCGTTTTTCACTATATAAGCATTGTAAAGCCCTTGAGGCTGTGAGTAGTTTATGAGTAGTTTTAAAGTAGTTTTTAGTATTTTAAGTTTGAGTTTTCAGTTTAAAGTTTTTCATGTACTTGCACTTTATTTCTTTTAATGAAAATTAAGTTAAGTTAATTTTACACATTGTGTTTCTAAGTTACTTGTTTTACTTTTTCTATATCATATAATCTGTTTTCAAAACTTCTAAACAAAAGTTTAAGGGAAATTCAAAAGGTGGACAAAGTTACTGTATGATTAAAGCAAGAATGGATGAATAAGCTAATTTGGAAGGATTATTGGTTTTTGCTTAGTTTAAGCTTATTTATAAGCTTTGGGTAGGAATTTTAGAGCTTAATAGGTTTCCAAAAACCCTGTTTAGAGCAAGGGTTAAAGGTATATTTCTTTTAAATTTTGCTTAAAGTTACTGTAGCAATAGCTTATTAGCTTATTTATAGCTTGTTTCTGTTCTTTTGTGCTTATTGGTGTTTATTAATGTCTAAATATGCCTTTTAATGCTTTTTATTTCATTCTCATGCAATTTGATGAAAACTGTCAAAAAATAGCTTAATTCTGTCTAACTTATTGTCTTTTTAAAGTGCTTATTAGTTCTGCTTTTTACCTCTTTATTGTTTAATATAGCTTAAGTATTATTAGTCTTTTAAAAATTTCAGTTTAACTTAGTTTTTATAGGTTTTAAAATCACTTTTCAAAAATTAAGGGAGTGTTTGGGTTAACACTTAAAACGGGTCAAACATGTTTTGGTATGGGTTGGGGTCATAGATTTAGATTTAGCTTAAGTGTTTGAACTTATTTAGGTCTGTTTTACTAAAGTTTTTAGTCAAAACTTGTTCCTTTTAAGTTTTTATAAGTTCTTTGAAACTGTTGGCTTTTTAAAAAAGGATACAATGGCTTATTTGAATAACCCATTGTATGTTTGAGTTTTAGTTTAAAAAGTGAGTCTTTTGTGTGTCTAAAACAAGCTGTCAAAACCTCTTTGTGTCATTTGACTTGTTGAATCAAAACCACCAAGTTTTTAAGTGGCAGTTTTTAAAAACTAAAAAGCCCTTTTTCACTCTTAAAAATCAGCAGGTTTAAATGGTTTTTGGTTTCTTAAAATTTGTGCACAAATCCATTTCCTAGTGTACTTTAGCTGTTTTAACTTATCTTTCAATTTTGAGCTTATTTGACAGCTGAAAATAAGCTGTCAAATTAGCCCCTTGATTTAAGCTTATTCTCCCCTGGTGCAAAGGGGTGATTTTTAAGCCCTTTTTCTTAGCTTTTTAGTGTACTCTAGCCAAGCTTTTGGCTTATCTTAAGAGCCCATAAGCTCTTTGATAAGCATACCTTAATTTCAGTCCTTAAAAAAGCCTTTCTTTGACTAGCATTATTTTTTAAGCCCCAAAGTTGCCTATTCACTGTTTTTGTTAGGCCGAGGTAAAGAGATTGTAATTTACTCTCTTGCTTATTCAAATTCTTGGCTTATTCAGCTTATTTCATAAGCTCAAATTGTGTTCCTAATAGCTTATTTTGATAGATTGTTAAGTTGTTTTGCTTATTTCCTTTTTTCCTTGCTTATTTAGAGTCAATAGTTAGTAGCATTTTAGCCTTTTTAGCTTAGTTTAAGTTTCTGTCAAGTTAAGCCCTTTTTAAGCTTATTTAGTTTTAGCTTTTAGCCTTTTAGTGCTTATTTAGGATAAGCTAGCCAGTTCTTTTTGCTTGTTAGCCCAAAGTTTGGCATTTAGTCTACAAATGTCCAAAAAACTTAGCTTTTTAAGCCATTAAGCTCACCTTTAGACTTTCTGTCCACTTAAGCTCTTTCAGCTTATTTAGTTGACCCAATTTAGCTCCTTAGTGCTTATTTAGATTAGATAGGTAATGCTTTTAGCTTATTAGCCTAAGTCGTAGCTTATTTGTCCACAAAGTGTCCATGACTTAGCAATTTAAGCTGTTAAGCTTGTTTTAAGCATTCTGTCATTTTTAAAAGCTGTTTTTTTAGCTTATTTATAAGCTTTCAAAAAAAGTTGTAGTTTTGAAAAGTGTTAAGCTCATCGAGCTTAACAACTTTGTTTTACAAAGTTTTTCAAAAAAAAAAGAAAGGAGACAAGGGGTTACCCGGGTGAGCAAGACTCGAACCCGGGTCTCAA
This sequence comes from Tanacetum coccineum, assembly GCA_026074375.1. Classification (NCBI taxonomy): domain Eukaryota; kingdom Viridiplantae; phylum Streptophyta; class Magnoliopsida; order Asterales; family Asteraceae; genus Tanacetum; species Tanacetum coccineum. The sequence continues at coordinate 5,089 of BQNB010024546.1, read as the reverse complement.
CCCTCGTACAGCTTTCTTTACACACACACATACCGCTGCGCCCTTGGGACTTTTTCGTTATAGTCCCAAGGGCTTAGATACTTATACACGTTTTTGGCTATTAAGCCTATAAGCTGTTACAGCTTATTTCGGGCTTATTTATTAAGCCAATTTTTTGTTTCTTATTTTTCGTAGGTTTATCATAGTGTAAAGTATTTTTAGTAAAATTTTCAGAATTTTTAAAAGTCATTTAGTATTTTTTACAATTTAATTTCGTTAAAAGTTTAAAAAATTCATAAAAAATACAAAAATTATCAAAAAAAATATTTTTACTTTTTTTGAAATTTTTATTTAGTTCATTAGTTTGTTAGGAAAAATATAAAAATTTTCGTAGGGTCATTTTTGTAACTTTTTGATTTTTAAAGAACGGGTCCGGGTGCGGTTTTTTGTCTTGACTCGTTTTTGGGTCAAACGAACTCCGTTTTCGGTCTAGTCTTTTTCATTCTTCGTTATTTGTTCCCTAGAGTCGTTTAGAAGTGAAAATTTCTTCGTAGGGTTAATTTTAAAGATTTTAGGTTTTTTCCCCCTTTGTTAGGATTCGTGGCTCCCGTTTCTTAGTCTTAATTTTCGTTAATTTTTAGGATTTTCTTTAAACGTTTTTTTTTGTTTGTTGATTGTTTCATTTGACTTTTTCCACACTCTCAAATCAATTCTCTCCTTCAAACTCAAATCTTCCGACTGTATCGATTTTCCAGCACAGCCTCATTGGGGAATTAACGACCCGGGAATAGTCTATACTGCTCCTGGCATTTTTGATTTTTGTTTTTAAATTATATATATTTTATATTTTATTATATTATATATATAGTAAGAAAACTATCAATCAATTTTTGGCGCCGCTGCCGGGGAGGCTGTGATTCCGACAATCGTTGCTGTTGATCATCTGTGTTTGAATTTGTGCATATTATCTAAAAAAAAACCAAAAAGTACAAAAATATTTTCATTTTCTTTTTAGTATAATTATCATTTAAAAAAAATCAAAAATATAAAAACATTGTCTTTAATTACAAATAAAATTCACAAATTGGTAAAATGCCAAAATATAATATTCTCAACTGAGGTATTATCATAATAACTTCCGGTGAACTTTGTGGTTCCCAATTCGAACAAAAGATTTAAAAACTTGCCTTTTGTGTCACTAGCGA
>BQNB010024545.1:48199-60589 GCA_026074375.1 Tanacetum coccineum | reverse complement strand
AATTCATAAATACTTGTGTCCTTCATCCCAAAAGAAATGCACCACTTTCTATTTTGGCTGTCCCATGAGATATGCAAATATTTCATTTTTTATTCCACATTAGTACTATAACTAGATATTGGTGGGAGTGATTGTGGTCCAAAACTTTTCTCAAAGGAAATTCTAGTAGCTGGTAATAAGTATACCTCTAGCACAATGCTCTTAAGTACTGTGTGGGTTTCAGATATAACCTCCTGCATAAAAAAGCTTTGTATCTTTTCAGCAAGACCAGAAACATCACCAATCAGTGCATAAGCATCTACCACCTGCAAAAATGTCAACAGATTCCATATTGCCTTTAAGAAAGAGAACATACAAAGACATACAGATAATAAGTACATTTAGTAGCTACAACTGAACTAGGTTTCGTAATCCAAACAGCATTTCACTTTCCAAAAGTAAGATAATATGCATGATGGCTCAAAAATAGATAGGTGTAAACAATAGCTCTACGTACTCACAGTCAAAAAGCTTATTTCTTTAAAGTCTTGGCACACTCCCAATAAAAGTGAATCTAGCTTCTGTAGAGTTCTTCCCAGCCAAATCTGCAATGTAAACGTGTGATGATTATATCCAACCGAAAAAAGAAAGGATTGAAGGAAACCATACAACTTTTATTTATTTATTTATTTATTTATTTATTCTTATGATTTATTTTTGACTGTCTATGAAATTGTTACCTCCACGCCGCGACTCATTTCCTGTATAACCAAAAGCTCAGATAAGCTATCCAGAAGTTGAAGATACTCAGACAGGACCTGGAATGCCTGCACAATGAACCAGTCTAGCATAAAGTTACAGTCTATTATGATTTATGAGATCATATAAAAAGATCTATGATCTTTGAGACCAGCCAAAATGGCTAAAATGCCTGAGAGAAAAATAACTTCCAGAAAAAGAGATGCACCTTAGAGAAATTTGCTTCATTAACGTGGGTTTCAAGTTCTAACTGCATGTCTTTTGCACGACGAAGTGCTGTTAAAATTTGAAGCATGTCCTGCAAAATAGTTTCAATTTTTGTGAGATGTTAATATACCCTAAAACGGATTTCATAAGCACCCATGGCAAACAATCAATCAATACAAGAACTCACATTGTCTTCAAACATAATTAATGAAAGAAATTCAGTTTGTCGATATATGATGTCTTTGCACCTAGAACATGCAATATGATATAGCAATCTAGCAATCAAACTACTTCGACAGCGAGGCATTGAATATCTAGCAATATGAGTAACTGACTAAGGTATTGACATAAATCTTATGAATCACTGCTGGGTCGGTTGGTGAGTTACCCAAAAACACATGGGTTGGCCTTCTTGTTTTTATGTTTTTCTTAAGGTTGAGTCACTATTTTATCCTAATACAGTTTGTTTTCTACAGGGGTTGAAAGTCGACTTAAAATGTTAAAGCATAATCGGAACCCTTTGTAGTTTGTACAGATTATAACAAAAGTAAATCTGAAGCTAAACAGAAATAATCTAGATTAAGAAATGTATGCGCTTACATTCAAAGGATTCCTTGAAACAAAAAATGATATACTACCCACATAAAAGATTTTAATTTGGAAACTTTACAACTATATCACATCATGCACTACATACTAAACACAATTCTGGAACCAGACAGTTTAAGTCAAGAATATTAATTTCAAAAAGCCTGTCATGCATCCACCAAATGTGCATGCTAATTAATCCAACAGAAGGTATAACTGTTTTAAGGGTCCCAGAGAACGAGAAATACCAGAAGAGTTTGTTTCCTTCTAGAGCTTGTGTTAACAATAAGGTCCCTCGATACCTCATTCCTTGAAGAAGTGAGGTGTCTCCGTCCGTTCTGTGCATCCAAAATAAACATGCTTAATGAGTTGAGAAAAAAGAGAGTATGCATTAATCTTCACATTTAATTTATATAGCTAGACCAACTCTAGCGACCTTTACGTTTATCATTCCGCAAAATCAGGCATAAAGACAAACACCATCACATGCTTACCATGCAGATGACGTTTGCAACCTTCAAGTCTTTCTCCAACTCGCCTACCAAGTCCATTCCCTTCACTGAATAAAAATGTATTAACACTTCTTCACCGTTTACAAAATCCACTTTTTTATTAAATGCCAGATAGAAACTGCTAAAGATACACATACAGCTACAAGAACGAAAAATAGACCACATACGAGCTAAAGAATATAAGTAACTCGTAACATGTATCGCTTCAACAATAGATACCATGAACCACATACGTGAAGACATACAGAACTAAACATGACAAGATGAATACTTGCAAAATGATGGAGTAAGATTGGATCTAGTGGATGTTAGCTTGTAGCTAGATCAAGAAATAAGTAAACAATTCATACTAGAATTCACAACAGAAGCTTAAATAGGAAATGATATTAATCTTACCCATTACTTCGTGATGCTCCATCACTTGCCGTGACAAACTTTCTGTCACTTTATCCAGTTGTAATAATTTTAATGCAGCCTGTAAACAATAAATAGAAATTAGATGGTAATTTGATGGATAAAAACATAAGCTACTCTTAACCAACCCACAATTCTCTTCCCATTCTCCCTTTTTAAAAGAGTTTCACAGACTCGCACAAAGAACCATGTTACAATGCGCTTAAACGGAAAGTGCACATTTTTCAACTAACAATCATTCTTTCACATTGTAAAACTATATAAGCTGTCAAATGAGAGAGGATGAAGGTACCAGGGGCACTGAATACTTTACAAAAGTTCATACTTGGCAGGAAAAAGTTTCAGTCACTTTATGTGATTGCAATACCAATACCCTATGATTACCTATACACAGCATAATGGAGTTGCATATAATATATAGAGAGAGAAGACTCCAAATGCACATGCAGCGCGTGAATATGTATGAGGATGAGCATGAAGACTGGGTGAACAGGGGAAAGGGAGAAAGTGCAAGTATCAACTACATACATGCAAGATAAAAACACAAAATGCATACATCCAAAACTAGCACAGTACCAAAAGCACAAAGTTAGGCAAGTCCCAAAAAAAGTCAATGAAAGAGTACCGCACATTGTGTTGGCCAAACAATAAGTGGAACCACAAATAGTTTCACTACAAGGAGGAAGCGTATCAAATTACCTTCCCCTCAAAATATGCTAGATCACTTTCTTCTGATGGAAGATTCTCTAAGGTGTGTCGAACGGGATCAAACTCCTATGCACAGAATTACAGCAGCATTAGCTTTTACAGCACAATATAACATTGAATAACTAAACTGATCACATGCACAAAGATTCAGATTAGAGGCAACAATTATACTTAAAATTCTATATAACAGAACATCAGCAGTATACATATGAAATTGCTAGATAATTCAACAATATTCATTGTTGTCTACCAGTTGTACTTTACCATGATTTTGCTAGGAAACGAATTATGAATACGAGCACATACTTATGAGAATTATCCTTGCAAGACTTAGAGATATGAAATGGATAACTATATTTGGTATATGAACAACTTTCTACTTCCCAGGTTTCTAACTAGCATGTGAAAAGTTTGGGTAAGATCTTAAACTGATTCATTTGTGAGGATGTTGAAGAAGGTGATATATCAACTGCCAAGCATGCTTTAGTGGGCACCGCCATAAACCATGCCTAAGCTAGAAGTTGGAATATGGAGTATGCCCATTCTTGTCTAATCACTTACCTTTTATTAGAGGTTATTTTATCTAATCCTATTGACAGGATATTAGTGTCACTGCAGTTGCATATCTTGCAGAATTATGCCACTTGGTAAAGATGGCAGCATCCACAATGATCATTCGCTTGCTAATTATATAATTGTAGAGTTTAAAATAGAATACAACCTTGGTTTGTAATCACATATATCAAAGAATGGGGGAAATATTTCCTAAACCTAAGTTTACCCAACTTTACAGAGTAATTTATATCCAAAACAAAAAGTCTCCTCAGCATGTCTTAAGAAAAGGACTCAGGTGTAAAAGGAAGTGCCTATTTCGCAATCATTATAATGCATTCTCATGATTCATTTGCATAGCTTCATTATACATAGTATAATCAGAAAATTGTACAGTGTGTGCATTTCGTCATAAGGAAACATATATTTACAGATCACACAGATGTCAAACCTCTTCATAAAATTCTTCCTCGAGTTCTTCAAGTGCTTGACCAGCGGGTTCACTTCCATATATAGAACTTAACTCTTCAGAGCTTGACGCGATATTGTGCCTTTGATGTGGAGGAATAGATGCAAGTGCACGAGCTATAGTTGCTGCAGCTGCAGCACGTTCTGGAACCTGTAAGGCAATCAATTTACGTTTACATCTAAATCACATAGCAAATTCCTATCGAGAAACACTACTGGAATGATCTGAGCACAGTTATGCTACCACATTGTGAGAATCATTTTCCAAATTGCATGTAATAAATAGCAAATGAACAAAGTAAACGGATGAGATTTTCCCTGTTCAGTTCACCCACGGAGGGCAAGTCTTTGACTCGATGTACGTGGCCCCTAACCGAGGTATCCCCGTAACCGTTTCTGACCCTTTAAGCTTTGATACCCCAAATGTGTACCTAGTGGGGTTTAAACCCTAGGCCTCTTGTGCAGAGATTAGGTGCCTTAGCACTAGGCCATTCTGTGGTGGTAGCAAATGAACAAAGTCTAGACGAAAAAAGGAAAAAACTGATAAGACAGTGACAAATCTATGTTCTGGAAATACAAGCTCATAAAAGAGAAACTCGCCTACAAGTTGGCCTTGGTTACCGATATAGAACCAAGCAAGAATTCACACAGAATTACAAGACCAACTATGACACCTCTACTAGTGTAGCCACTTTATACACTTCCAAAACTTTTCGGCCTTTATGGCTCGATTGGCTAAATGACCCTATGTCTGCTTGTAAAACTTGTTTGTAATATGTTTCTTCTTCTAGTTTCTTGCTAGTTCAATAAAATAGCCGTTCAAAAAAAAAGTTTATATACTTCCAAAGCTAATTACAATCCAGAAAAATAATGTTATAGCCTTAGCCATGCAGGGCCTTCCTAAATAATCACTTGCACGGATAGGAATGTTTAGCTCTCCATCTTTTCGTCGCCTTATATAACGGTATGCTAACTTATCTTAAACGAAGTTTTCGCTACTAACCAACACAAAAGAATTTATATATTCTGATTTCTGAGGAAGTCCTACAACTAAATTACAACGCCTCTTGGTCATAAAATGTGGATGCCGATGAACAAGTATAAATCAACACTTCACTAACAAAACAGCATGACCAAATTAAACTACAGTGTCAAATAACTAATGTATTCATAACTTAGGCAAAAAAATAGATCAAACCCAAACCCTAACGTTCAAACCACTAAACAAACATTACTACACAGCAACAGAACCTAACTAAAGACATCTAACAAAAGCCGCTGATCAACCACGTATAAACTCACACTTCACTAACAACCAGCGTAACGTCCCATTGGACACTAACAAGCACCACGATCTATTGCCTTAATCTACGTTCTACAATAAACTACCAAATAACTAACGCATTCGTAAACTAAGCAACGAAATCGCTCAAACCGACACCGTAGCCTTTCGAATTACCTCAGGACAATCAAACTAAACACAACTAACAAAAGCCGCATATCAACAAATACATACAAACTCACACTTTATCAACAAACATCAAGATCAAACTACACTACACTATCAAACAACCACTACATCCGTAAATCACGCAACGAAATAAATCAAACGAAAACCTAACTACCTCACAATTTACTTTTAATAAACAGCATAACATTTCACCGTAAACTAACAAACATTGTGATCTATTACATTAATCTACACGACACTATCAAATAACTAACGCATTCGTAAATTACGCAACGAAAACAAAACCTAACTACCTCACAATTTACTACTAATAAACAGCACAAAACTTCGTCGTAAACTAACAAACACTATGATCTGTTACATTAATCTACAATACACAATCAAATTACTAACGCATTCGTAAATTACGCAACGAAAACAAAACCTAACTACCTCACAATTTACTACTAATAAACAGCACAACATTTCACCATAAACTAACAAGCACAGTGATCTATTACATTATCTAGAATACACAATCAAATAACTAACGCATTCGTAAATTACATAAGGAAACAAAACCTAACTACCTCACAATTTACTAGTAATAAACCGCATAACATTTCTTCCTAAACTAACAAACACTATGATCTATTACATTAGTCTATAATACACAATCAAATAACTAACACATTCGTACATTAAGCAACGAAACAAAAACTAACCACCTCGCAATTTACTAATAAACAGCACAACATTTCAGCTTAAACTAACAAGCACTATGATCTATTACCAAACACGCACTACATTAGCAAATTACGTAAACCTAACTACCTCGGGGCGATCTGAGGTGGACGGAAGGAAACCGAGAGATCTCGCAGACCGGACCGAGCTCAAAAACTTCTCACTAACTTTAGAAAATTCCTACCACGCCTCCACCACACCACGTCACAGTCCGTCGGAGATAAGTGTAGTGAGCCTAGAATGTTCGAAAACTGTCAGGAGTAAATGATGTAAGCAAGTGGAATAAAAACAAATGGTGATAATACTGGTTGCTGCATCTATGTATTATATTAAATTGGGGATCTGAAATTGATTAATTGAGACTTCATTTTTGGTAGATCGGTTGTTTGGGGTTTAGGGAGGATGTGAGATCATAAATCGGTTAGAGTCGTTGTTTTGATTGACTTAAGTGGTGTCACTCGTGTTATAACCTAGAAGTAAAATGATTAACGGTGGAGTTATTTTACAGCAACAATTTTTTACTTGATGATTAAGAGAAAAAGTTACATGCGTTTTTTGTTTTATTATCTTGGCATGAGTTTACATGTGTTTATAAAGTTTAAATTTTAATTAAATAATATTGTTTGTTTTTTTATAGTTGTCTAAATTTGTTCTTTTATTAATATATATTAAACCATAACAATATAATGAATAAGTAGCTTGAATGCATGTTTGAAAATAGATCTTTGGAAAAAATATTTCAAACTTGAAATTCACAAACACACGAGTTACGATTTTCTCAAACTTGAAAAATAGTTCAGATTTTCTCAACAAACGAGTTACGGTTAATAATCTTTACCGGTTTCACCCTATTCACTAAGGATTTTTTTCCTCCGCTCCAACTTCGGATTCTTGGAAATAATCCCAAAAAATAGTACGATAGTTATATCAATGAACTTAAATAAAGCAACCCAAATAAGATCGTAGTACGAATTTTTACTAACTAATAACAAATTGGTCTCACACACGATATACTATAATAAAAAAAATCGGCCACACAAGATTAGTACTAACCAGCCCACAAAAATCGGATTTATCCCAAAAATCATACTCCCTCCGTCCTAAAATTATTGTCCCCTATTGACTTTTTAAGTCTTTTTATTCGAACTTTGACTTTAAATATTTATGTTTGTGTTATATAATACTTAATGAAATATATATGAATTGATTGATTTTTAAATGTATTTTCAATGTTATTATTTTCATCAAGTATTATATAACACAAACAAAAATATATAAGAGTACCGAATGGGTTTACCGAAGTATATTTACAAGTGTTTGTTAGTATAAGTATATATGTTATGCTACAAAATGAGTTGGAAGTGTGATATTTTTGAAGTTAAGTTGTCAACCATCACACCACTGAAAACGTTAAGGATAATCGTACAACGCGCATCTGACCTCTATGCATCAAACCTGAAAACTGTTTTGGTTAATAATTAAGTATAAGTGGTTCATTTTTGGACATAGGTTCGTGTTCGGGACGTTGTCTCGTTGGACTTTTGCTTGTATGTTATTGAGTTTGCCTGCGTGTGGTGAGTTTCTGTAGCCACTCATTTTTAAATTTCTTCAGTTGGGGAAAATGATACTCAAATGTGTTTTGAACTGTTTTCTGAACTGTGCAAAATGTGGTTTTATTTTTGGGACAATGTTATGTGCCTATGACTGCTATGTGAATGACATGAGTTTTGGTAGAATATGTTGTGTGGAACTTTCTGTGTAGAACTTCTGTGTGGGACTTGTGATCTTTTGCCCTATATATAGCTCCAGCTGGTAGGCTTTAGGTGCGTGTGACCTCGGGGTTGCGACCCCAAGAGCATTGGTATATGTTGTTTGTTGACTAGCGGTTGCTAGTAACTGGAACTGTGTTAGCGGTATGCATACATCTATCGGGTTCGAGTGACTTTTACTATATTTCACTTGTATATTGCACAATTGTTCCAATGTTTGTGTATTTGAAACAGCGATGGGTTTTTCTCCAAAACCATTCGAGCTCACATATTCATTATTATTGATATTTCGAGTATCATTTTCAAGTGAAAGAAATGATCAATAGGACTGTAATGCGTGTTAGCAGACTTTAAGACATCCTGTATGGATTGTATTTCTGGAAGATTTGTTTGAGTTTTGTTCTGGATATGAGTACTTTGAGGATTTGGTTTGAGACTAGTATAGACCCCTGCGTGGGCTTATGCTTGTAATAATTGGCGACTATGTGTTGTGTTCTTGTTGGGACTTCACTCAAATTTGTATTTGAGGTGAATGATCTTCATGACACTTTTCATTAATGCATTTTAGTTTTCTCTATTATGTATCTTGTGTTTTGATTGATCATTCTTCGTCGCATACCCGTGTTTCCGCCTATGTGAGGGTGTGACAGGGAAGCCGCATGGATATGTACTTTGGAGACTCTACAGTCTATACATTCGATGAAACGTCTTTTGAAAATAATGTGTTTTGTAAAGAATTTATACTGTTATTTACATTTGTTGAAAGCTTATTCTAAACTTTATGTCATGTTTGAACATATGGGATATTTTGAAAATGTTTGGGACCTGTTTGTAAACTCTGATCTTTTGATGTGTCGAATGTGAAAACTTATTTTAAACGTCTCTTTTGAGGTTATTTTTCGTAACTTGTACTGTGAGCCTTTAAGTCTCACCCCCGGTTACCTTTTCGTTGTTGTCCGATTTTGGGGGTGTGACATAAGACTATAATGTTTTCTCAATCAAAGAGTTCTGTTAGCCCTAAAATATGGTGACTAATCCGGAATTACATTTATCATTTATAGTCGTGTCGGGTTAGTTTAGCTAGTCAAGCCCGGGACTATAAATACCCCCTCCATACTTCCATGGAGGGGTAGAAGTTCACATTTGTAAAGTGTGAGTGTGTGTGTCTTCCTTCTTTTCTCTCAACCACACACACAACTTCTCATATCTTTTCTCTTTTCTCTCTAATAATATGTCTCAATTTCTCTTTCACTTTACCATACCTCCAGATCTTGTGTTATAGGGTGAATCTAATGTTATCAAAAACTCTTGTTGAACTTGATTATTAGGAATTTGAAAAGGTTGATTTTGAAATCCTTGATTTTGAAAATTCGGAGCATGATTGTATTTGAGTAAAAAGCACAAGGTTCAAAAAAATTTAGGCTTAATTTGGTTGTTAATCTTGTTCTTTCCTGATCTTACATGTTAAACAGTTAGATTGTTACCATTTTAAGTGATTCAATAAGCACTAGATCATTTTAAGCTTAAAAAGGGTTGACTTTTTTTGTGTTCTAAGGGAGGTTTCGGCTCAAATTTTGATGATTTCACATGGAATTAGGCTTGTTTTTTCGTGTTATATACATATATAATTCTTCGTATTGAGACCCCCTTTAGCTTATTGAGAAAGTGAAATAGCTTACATGCTGATTTTGCTTATTTCAGTCTGATGTTCTTTTATAGAGGTTTGAATAAATAATAATTTTCTTAGATGTGGCGGTTTTGACAAAAAGAGGGGACAAGATCCGTGTTTTAAGGAAAAAGTAGTCGGCGGTTTAACCAGGTCAAAGGCGGTTTGATTATAATAATCAATTTTATTAGCCGACGGTTTGCCAAAGGTCACGGCGGTTTGCTTATATATGACGGTGGTTTGTATTTCGTGTTTTATAATCATCTAACCACTTAGTATGAAGCTCCTATAGCTTATTTAAGTAGCTAAACGGCTTAAATGGGCTTAATATGCTTAAATCGTGCTTATGTTCTTCGTGGAGGTTTGATTATAATATTATTTTCTTGGTGGCGGTTTGACAAAAAGAGGGGCCAAGATCCGTGTTTTAAGGAAAAGTAAAAAGGTGGTTTGACCAAGTCAAAGGCGGGTTGCCTGAAGGCGGGTTGCCTGAAGGCGGGTTGCCTGGTGGCGGGTTGCCTGAAGGTGGGTTGCCTAAAGGTGGGTTGCCTAGAGGCGGGTTGCCTGGAGGCGGGTTGCCAAAACAAGTGGCGGTTTGACCAAAAAGAAGAGGCGGTTTGCCTAATTTTTGGCAGCGGTTTGGCTTACTATTGGAGGCAGTTTGCTTAACTTTTCACATTAACAAATCTCGTTTCCATGGACTTTTAATGACACAAGTTAAACCTTAACAAACCATTAACCTAAACCATCCACAAGGACTTATAAAACACCACAATCAACCATAACAATACACCACACAAACAACAACACTTAATCCCAAACGATCCTGAAAAGATTCACTTAAATGACAAAAGGGCTAGAGATTCAGATTACGATGACATGTGATCACGGAGTTGATTTGGCATCCCTTATTTGAGATTGAAGTTGAATTTCACAAAGGCGTCTACTTATTTCATCATCGAGACTTCCTTCTATTTTTCTATCGATTGAGGACTTGCTTGAACGTATACAGTTATGATTAAGACTTGGATTATCTAGTTTCCAGAAGTCAATGGGTGGTTGGATGAAGATCTGGATAACTATCACTTAAAGGAGTTACGTTGTAGTACTCAGTGTCACACGAATCAAACTAGAAAATAGAGATGGGGTGATTTCAAGAGGTGTTGTACTTCTTATACTTTTGATGTTGGGTATAAGGTACTTAGAGATTTTCTTCTGCGCCGTTCTTCAATCAACAGTACAAGATTAAGTAACAAATTTGGGGGATTTTACTTCAGTTTCAAGTTTGGAATATCGGGTTTACTTCACCAAGTGATCACGACAATAGCCTACAGAATACGAGTTTTGTAAGTTAGCCAGAGAGTTTAAAGGTTGAGATGTAATCGACACTTCTCACGGGTGTTGGGAATAAAATGCTAAGGGATTCCCACTGTTAGTTTAATGGTTCCCACTGTTAGTATATTTTCCCACTGCAAGGTTTCCACTGCTTGAAGACTTTCCACTGCAGCATGAAGATAAGATCTACACATAGTCAAATTCGCGTTATTGTTATATATAAAATGTACTCTGATTATCCCTGTGATTTAGGAGATCTAGTTAGGTCTTATCTTGTACAGGGCTCCTTGTGCTATAAAAGGAGTCCTTAGGTTAGAGTAGAAAATACACATTCATGATATACACACATCTTTCACATAGACTTTCTTATAGCTTTAAGGTTTTGTAAACCCTAGTACTTTTGAGTACTCATATTATTTAATAAATAATATTAAGGCTTGTTGGTTATTCACTGTTCCATTCCATTACCATTGTTATTCTTCTTAAACACTAAAGGTTAAATTCCGCATAGCCTTTGGTGAAACACTTCAACAAAGTTTCTCACATTATTGTCTAGTGATTACCAAGGTAATAATAACCTTATAACCTAAGGCAGTAGATCTAGAGTTTTGGGACTCAACATAGATAACTTTTCAGGCAATGACATATAACATAGCACCTCACATAGGAATATTGTTTGATTTAGAATTCACTCAGGCCACTCAGACGTGGTTTATGAAGAACACTCAATTTGCACAAACATAATCTAGACAGCTACCATAGGCTTGTACTTAACACATAAACCTGACCGAAGGGTGGAACTTTGGTACTAGAGAGGATTCAATCTTCATGCGCCGAACATAAGCCTTTATTTCTTTGAACGATTATAACACATATATATAACTTTTCTTTCTTTTTTTTATACTAAGGCTTGGCACATGAGTTCTTCAATTAATTTTCAGGTACTTCAGCAACATAGCATTTAGAGGAGCGCTATGCAAGAACAAGGACTTGCGAGATATACTTCATGTGATAGGCTTCGGTCTAGTAAATGATGATTAAGCACAAGTTCTAGAGCTTCTAAATTACCAGCTCTCTCAAATATAATTATCAACCAATACCAATGTTCCAGAAAAGGCGACAAAGACCATACATACACATCTGTAACGACGGAATAGACACATATGACTGCAATCAAACCTTAACTCGAATAAGCTAAAAGCATCAATTATCTTAGGTACCAAAGGTGGATACCCGAATATT